>VMBQ01000075.1:0-137900 GCA_007657795.1 Dreissena rostriformis | reverse complement strand
GCATATAGTGATCGCACTGTCTGTCCGTCTGTCCGTCTGAAATTCCGTCACACTTTGCGTTTAGGTTTCGAAAAATGTGGAAAAACACTTTGCGTTTAGGTTTACTAAAATGTGGAAAAAGGGGACATATGTCATCCTATGGTGACAGCTCTTGTTTAAATATAAAACTACATGAAATATTGAACCACATTTACACACATGTTCAATTTTGTGTGATTTTATTCTAGTGTCTATTAGTTTGTGTCTTGTAAATTGAGAAATGTTAATGGTGATCTTCCAAAATGTTTGCAGACAAGAAGGCCAAGGAACCACAGATGAAGTTCGTAACCGTGACTTCAGACGCGAGCTGGAAGACAGAGAGAGAGCAAACAGAGAGAAGAGAGGGGACAGAAACAGAGGTATGATGAGAGATAGAGTCAGGATAAACTCGGAGAAGCAGGGGGAAAAGGAAGGGTATTGTCAGATATTGGGAGGCTAAGCTACATGTAGCTTAGAAAAAAAATGAGTTATGATTGTTATTTGGAGGCAATATGGCATATTCTGTTATCATTATAAGCTTGACTATTCCCTGAGTATTCCAAGCAATATAACCCACACAAATGTCGGCTGCATCAGCATCAGCGTTTTGATTTGGTGAAGGTTAAGATGCAATATTTCCAAATCATTGTTTCTACTACAGGTATTCAATTTAAACTTCACACATGGTTTCAATGTCATGGTGTGAGGTCTATTAACTTTTTCCATTACTCTGACCTGCAATTAAGCAGAATAATGCCCACTTTTTGTACTTAGTAATAAGGTTAAGGTTAGCATGCAACTTCTCCATATCACCATTTCTACTACAGGTATTCAATTGAGAGTTCACACATTATACTGTCAAAGCGGAAGAATAGTTTAGCAGGCTGACTTGGGTAGCTCTTGTTTACATTGCTGAAATAGCTGTTATTTATAATACACCTGCAGGGTGGCGAGGGGATATATGGAGTCACTCTTATGGAAGATTGATTGGTCGGTTTTGTCCTTATATAATGTATCAAGTTTGTGTAGCAAACAACTTCCAAATTTCTCAAACATGTAGAGTGAAACTTTTAATAATATGTTATGACCATGAAGTGTAGATGTGCAAGAAACGTTTAATCCCAGTAATCCACCCATTCCTGTTTTTTTTTCCTTGAGTTTTCAAAGCAGATTATGGGTATAGCCTTTTTTTATTAAAGCAAGAAGAAGCAACACTTGTTGCATTCTGACTTAGAGGGAAACCAAGTAAGTCAAAAATTACAAAAGAAAATGAAAATAAAAATATCATAATGAAAAAATGGCATAATATTTTAAAAAGTTGTTTGAGTTGTATTTTACCTATTTACATCAGCAGTTAATTCAGTGATATATTTACAAATTTTCTCATCTGAGTCCTGGGACTCGCTAACTTGCAAATTTATGAGTCCCCACATTGAAAGAACGAGTCCAAATATTAAACTTTATTATTTTGTTAGAAATTTCAATGCATTCAATTTTTTGGAACTCACATAGTTCAAATCTTTGCATTCCTAGAGGTTTTTGTGAGTTCAGGACACAGGACTCGCAGGTAAAAAAATCACTATGCATACAGACCAAAGATTCCAGAGAATGCTTTCAAGTTAAAAAGGCATACAATTCTATGTACCCTATACCATCACTGTATTTTAGACTCTTCAAACAAGCGTCCCCGCCTGGAGCAAATCTCAGCATCCAATCTGGATGCAGATGATCCTCTAGATGATGATGAGGTAAGTGTAATCTTTCACCTGCAGTATCAATATAGATATGATGGGCTAAACATATGCTATTGTAAGTGCAGAATATAATGGAAGCATGGGATAAAAATACTTGGATGAATGTAGAATATAAAGAAGATTATCTTGTTGGCTCAAATGTCAGAAGTGCAAAGTTGGAAGCATTCATTTTGCCTCACAAAATCAATGTTTGCCATTTCTGCTTTAAAGGGCCAATAATTTTATGGCCCCTCCATCGGACAATCATCTTAATGTATTGATCCACCACAATTGTTTTATATTTATGTACAATAATTTCTGTCAGCTGAAAGTGCAGTGTTTTTGTTAATACTTGTAATGCACTTTGACCACAGTACACAGGGATATATTTTTTAAGATTTTATGGTGGTGGGATCAAATAAAGGAGGCTTTAACGAATATAGAATTTAATTTATTGGCTCCCTGAATGATATTCATTATCTTTGCAAAATCAATTAAATGTTTTTAAACTTGTCTGTAGATTTTCCTCTTGTTCTTCCTAATCCAGGATGAAGACGACAGCTCGGATGATGAGGATGACACAGCTGAACTCTTGGCTGAGCTCAACAAGATCAAGAAAGAGAGGCAAAGAGAGAAGGCGAAATTTGTGAGTTGTAATGTACAAATACATAGCATTTATATAGCGCAACAATTATTAACATATTTTATTGCACTTCATAATTAAATATTATGCATTTCTTTAAACGAAAAATATCATAAAAGCGGAAAGTGTTGTCCCTGATTAGACTGTGCACAGGCTAATCTTGGATGACACTTTATGCACATGCAATAAACCCCTTTTCACAGAGCGTGACTCATTTCTATTAAGGATGCTGAGAAGAAGGTTGAGGATGAGCGTATCCGTACAGAGATTATCCTCAAGGGAAACCCCCTCCTGAACCAGGACAAAACACAGACCGACTTCAAGGTCAAAAGAAGGTAATGAGGCCAGTTGGCCGGTCCATTGTGTTAGCAGAAAAACTAGATTATTCAGGGCTTTTTGTCCCTTCTTTAGCAAGGGCTTTATATTGACCGCTTCCCCCAAGAGAAAGGCCCCTTCCCCTCAGAGAATTTCTTTAAAATGATGCACTTTTCGCTAAGTTTCAAGCTTACTTTGGGAAATTTCTTCCCCTTTTTTTGTCAATATTTTTTTCCCCAAAATGGGTGGCCCTTTCCCCAAATCAAGAAAAAAAAGCCCTGTAAATGATTTATTTGTGTGCTACTTGTTCCTGATTTAGTCCAACTCAGTTGTAGTGTCATTATGTGTTTTTTATGTCACTTAGGAAAATATTACTACGTTGCAGTCAAAACTAGAAGCAGCAACCAGCTTCTTTTTGCCATTTTGATCTGCTCCTGTTTAGTGACAAATATGTTCGATGACTTATGGTAGATTTTTTTTCCGCGAAATAACACTGTTGCTGTTAAAAGAGATCATTGTTTTTGATTCATATCAAGTTATGCATTTTCAGTTTTAATTTTGAATTATTATCACATGAACCATACAGCTCAAATTATTTTTGAGGAAATCCATTTTTCGTCTGTAAATCATTTTTTATTTATTTAGTTATTTAGTATTTAAAAAGACAAAATTAAGAAAAGTTATGAATCAAACAAATACAGCACAATTATACTAAGATTCTGTAAATTGGGTAAAATGTAACGGTTAAGTTTTAACATATGTGTTTAATGAGCCACATGATTGTATGTTTAAACAAGGTGTTTTGTATTACAGATGGGATGACGATGTGGTGTTCAAGAACTGTGCCAAAGGAGGGGAGAGTAAATCACTGTTTATAAATGACACACTCAGATCGGAGTTCCACAAAAAGTTTATGGAGAAATACGTGAAATAAGTGGCATCATCCTGGAGCCTGTCTTATTAATTATCCAAGGACAAATTTTAAGTTACAATATCATTTTGGCACTTGAAGTCAAAATTCTTAGCACCAACCTCTGTGATAAATAAATTTCAGTAATTCTAACAATTTCCTTCAAATAGTTCATATTCCTCTTATTTCTGAAAAAAAAAATGCTGAGAATTAAGATTTATTCTTTATGAGCTAAAATTCAGTTGTAACCTAAATTTGTCATAAGATCTTTTGTAAGAAGAGTCATGTTTTGTTCATATGTGAAGCATGGTGTATACACTGGTCATTTGTGTTGCATAAGTATGATCTGGTGGTACAGAGGTGTGATTTCTCCTTATCTCAGCTGATTTCCTCCCTTTCAATGCCAAACTAGTTTTACAAATACTTCCTAATTTTGCTGGATCTATTATAAGAATGAGAGTTTAAGTGAATTTTATAATTGGGTATGGTGTTTTCCTCCCCTGAGGTGGTTCTAAAATCACATCTCTGTCGTACATGCTTCATCCTTCATTCATGCCAACTTTTTTGATGAATGGTTGTTATTACTAGTAGTATTTGGAGTTAAATTAATTATTGTACCTTCTAATTATTGCTGAATGCTTTGAATGCTAGGGGTCATAATCCATGCATTTATTGAAGTTAAAAATATAAATAGTTTCACTTTCATTCCAAATTTTGAGAATTTAAAACTATGTATGAATTTTAAAATTCAATAACACTAGGATAAAGTAGCAATACTAAGTTGATAATAATTGAACACTAAGCAAAATTTAGTAATGTAATTTGTAAAACAATGATTATTTCAACGCTTGGGATAACATTTTAATTATAGGGCCTTTGTTCATAGATGTTCGTATTAAAAGAAAATCATGAAGCATTTACTCTTCCTGACTATACTATTCATAAAAATTTAAATACTCAAATAATCATAATATCAAGAAAAAGAGTTGAATATCACATTTGCTTCTTCTTCGATTCTAGGACGTTTGCAGGAAACTCTAATGGGCTAAAGACAGGCTTAAGAACTTTATACATTTTTTAAAGTCTATTTTAAAAATATATACGCACATTTTTATGCCCCTTCTTCGAAGATTAGGGTGTATATTGTTTTTGGCCTGTCTTTCTGTCTGTCATTGTATGTGTGTGTCTGTCCAAATCCTTAACCTTGGTCATAACTTTTGCGATATTAAAGATAACAACTTGATATTTGGCAGGCATGTGTATCGCATGGAGCTGCACATTTTGAGTGGTGGAAAGGTCAAGGTCATCCTTCAAGGTCAAAGGTCAAATATATGGCTTTAAAGCGCAGTAGGGGGCATTGTGTTTCACAAACACAGCTCTTGTTTATATCATTGTTCCAATATATGAACAATTTCCTTTAGCATGTTTCTGGAATATGACCCCTCATTGCGATTTTAAAATGTAAATATGTATTAAGAGCTTTTCATGTCTTAATAACAATATATTTCCTGTCATTCATTTATAACAATACATTTCCTGTCATTTATTGTATACAGATACATTTCCTGTCACTTATTGTTTGTTGTTTAATCTGGAACTTAAGAATACAGCATACCAGCAGGATACAGCAATGAAATGGTTCGAATTTTGCAAAACAAAAATACACAATTGATGGAGTGGGATTCATAAAAGAAGCTAAGGTTTAGAACCAAGTTTAACTGATTCTTTTCTTTTGTGAATCAATGTGTTGTTATTATCCCCCACCAAAGGATATAGAATAGTCGTTGTCCATCAGTCTGCCACAAACTTTTCAGGGCTATATATCAGAAACTGTATGGGATATCAACATGAATCTTACTTCATGTGCCACGCAGAAGAACCATAACCATAAACTTTCTTAAATTAGAGTTATTGCCCTTTATTTTTTGTATGATGTAACATTTCAGTGCTATATCTCAAATACCAAACAAGATTTCAACATGAAACTTCATGGGTGTATTGATATCAATGAGGAGAAGTGCCATGCTTAAGAAACATAATCCTTCACTTTCTTAAATAAGAGTTATTGCCCTTTGTTGTTTTTGTAAGATGTAACTTTTTAGGGCTATATCTCAGATAGGATACAAGATTTCAACATGCAACATCATGGGTGTTTAGAGATCAATCTGAAAGAAAGCCATGCACAAGAACAATAACCCTACACTTTCTTAAATAAGAGTTATTGCCCTTTATTGTTTTGGTATGATGTAACTTTTCATGGCTATATTTCCGATACATACAAGATTTCAACATGAAACTTCATGGGTATATAGATATCAATGAGGAGAATTGCAATGCTTAAAAACAGTTACACTACACTTACCGGTAATTAGTTTTTTTCTAGGATTATACAATATATCCAAAGATTTGCATCCATCCCAAAACAAACTTAATTTCGCGGGGGATATAATTTCAACGAAATTGCTTGTTTTTATGAACAGAACAGAAAGACATGAGTTTGCAATTATATTTTAAAAGACTTCAAAGTGTATATTCTATACAATCAAATGTTTTGACTTGTTCGTCATTGCTCAGTTATCAGAAGTCTAACCCTTGTGTAATATTATATAAATAAACTAGCTTTGAAATGACATCATGAATACACGAGTGGCAATTTAACAAGTCTATGGCGTACTCTGTGTGCTATACTGGTATTACTTATTTTAATAATATGTAGGGTTTCAAACTTAGCTGCAATTCAGTTTTAAGGGGAACGTTATAAACGATATGTCTACAGTATTAAGTACTTAGCTTACGGACACGCACTATTGGTTATATAAACATTCAAACAAGACAAAATACTACCAACACCCGGATACCCCATTAGGCAGAGTAGGCAACTGCCTATGGGCCCGCGACTTTTAGGAGCCCCATGAGACCGTGATACAGTTAAATACGTAAATACTTACTACAGTGATTGTTTTCTTAAATTCGTAATCTAGTAATTATAATGTAATGGTATTATAATGACATTTATACCTATAAAAGGACATTGTCACATTAAATGACTTGCCAGCCTTGGAACTGGTAGGTTAATTAAAACGAGTGAAATCTACTTGACACTGGGGGCGTTGGTCAAGCAAACAGTTGTACTGCCTATGGGCCTCCACGGTGCTAATCCGGCACTGTTTAGTCTACCAATGTGGGACGCCAGAAAGCCTACGATAAGTTATGGAATGTTAATAATGCTTGGTCTAGAAAGTTTATCTAGCGTAAAGATGGATGGGACGATTTGAAAAGACCTCACACAGTACCGCATGATTTGTACTTGAAGTAAAATAATAAATTCAGATTGAAAGCTGAATATCTTGGTCGTAAATGGGAACGAGCAATACAATATATATTAAAAGTTTAGTAAACAAAACTCCTTTTGGTTTATTTCCTCGAAATTTCTGTATTAATAAAAATGTTGTTACTGTGTTAAAGTTATCGCCAGATAACTTCCTTGCTTCCCTTGGAATAATTATACCTGATTAGTCTACCATTTTCCAATCCCTAACGTGTTTAAGGGACTTGTTTAAATGTTGGGCATGATGTTTTGAAGTTTCAATAGTAAATGCATTAAATTGCTAGATTTAAGCGTCGGTATTGCAGAGCTACATTTAACAAACAAGAATATAATTGAAGAAGAAAGAAATAACATGAAGAAATGTTTGTCAATATCGAGACTCGAACTTGTGGCCTTTCGATTAAAAGTCTAGTGCTTTAACCACTCGGCTATTTGGACCTTATTCGTAATGCATTTGATACTATAGATAATTTATCCACGTGTTGTAACAAAATTTAAAGAAAGCAATAGAAACATTCCAAAGTATTCAATCGTTGCATGTTTGTAAAGCTTTATAATTTAATATCGCTTTATAAAGAATATTCATTTAGGAAAATGTATTATTATTAAGAGTCTACGTCATAAGTGTAATTTCGCTCTCTGGTGTACAGTGTTCTTTTATTTTTTGACACTGACAAAAAGTAGGAAAACTGTCATTCCGACAATCTGTTAACAAGTCCCTTAAAGGGACTTGTTCACGTTTTGGTAAATTGACAAAATTGAAAAAAAAAATGTTTCAGATCTGCAAGTTTTCGTTGTAGTTATGATATTTGCGAGGAAACATTACTACTGAACATTAACCATGCTCTAAAATATCCATTATATGCATCTTTTGACAATTTTAAAACCTGAAAATTATAAAGCGTTACAAACGCGAAACGATTGAATAATTTGGAGAGTTCTCTTGTTATCGTTATATTTTGTGACTTTACGGGGATTGCTAGACTTTTACTACAAGGAACAGTGGTACGAGTCCCGGTGTGGAAAACTTTTTTTCTTTATTTAATTTTTTCTCTTGTTTTATACTGGAGCTATTTAGTTCCGATGTTTACATTGATAAGTTAAAAGCATTTAATGACACACTTTAAAACTTGCCAAAATCTGTGAACAAGTCCCTTTAATTTAACGTTGGACTTTATATACACGCGCATAAATAACAACATTATATCAAACCAACATGTAAACTGCATCGCCTTATAAATTACCATGCAATGTTTAAGTTAATGAAGCGCTATATCTTCACAAAGTTTACATTACACTTATAAAAGACGCCGGTAAGTTTTAAAATCATTTGAACTTGATGATTGTTTTAATTGCAAGTGCTATATAATTTGACGAAACAGCGATTAAATTAAACGTAAAAGTATACCTATATACACACATATCACAAACTTGATGTTTTTTCCCTGTCGTACGAGATACCCCGTCCATCTTCGTCATCGTTATCAATACCACACTCAACAAAAAGGTTATGTGAAAAAAGCATATACATTACCAAAAGACATGATCTTATTTTAGTTTTGTGTCAACAGGTCATTGTTTTGAAAATTATGTATCTATACCAAATTGTATTTTCCCAATAAAAATCAATGCTGCGCGTGTCACAACACGACTATTTACGTCTTAAGTTATATTGATAAGAAAGTAAATACATGTACAAGTACTTTGGCCTGTATGAGGTGTCGTATTTTCCATTTTTCTTTGTATTTATGCTTGTGCAAACAAATGCTGATTTCATATCTAAATATAACAGACCGCCGAAGAGATAGCATGGTTGCCGAAATGGACAATGGAAGTTTACTTGAAGTTAAGTAGCAATGATAACCCTTCAGATAACATGAATATCACCATAGGAAAATATCTTTTTATGAAAAGACAAGAGTTGCCCCAACATGCGTGCACAAAGATTGTGTAAAACACACACTGAGACAGCGTTTAAGGAGTGTAATGATATATTGGTCCAAATTTATCTTTCGAGAGGACACTAAACTGACTTGGGAACTGATTATATAAAGATACATATAAAGAACACTTAAAAGTATACTATTTTCTAAAGAAACGCGATTAAGTAATACACCTCTATTCTTGAATTTGCAGTTTCCTTTTGAATACAATGACTTCAAGCAACTCAAACCTTCAATACAGGTTCAACCTATAGTTGCACTTTACGTAGAGGCTGATGGACCAATAAATAAACTTCGAAATACAAACCTTTAATTATTCAACATGATATCTGTATAACATTGTCCATTTGCACATACATGTATACAGCTATGATGACCAAAGATAAGAAAACACATGCAATTGCTATTATACGAGATGGTAAGAAATGTTCAAGCATTCATGTTTTCATGAATGTTATCGATTTTGAACTCGCAGCAGATGTTTCACTGGTCGTGATTATCTCTAATTAGAATATTCTATGGATGTCAATAAAGGATATGCTTGCGAGTATGACTGTATTGGTACATGCCCAGTGCACCGAACCGTCGGGTAGATCAAGAATAATGGTCCATGTTCCGATTTCGTATAAAAAAATGTATTTTTATAAATAAAATATGCACTTACATTTGTTGTTTTAGTGTAAACACTTGCAAAAAATGTATGAACTATTGAGGTACCAGATTTTTGGTTGAAAAATGGTGAATACACTTCTTTGACATAGTTCTTCTTCTGGACATACATTAAAACAGACTGTGTAGTTTACGTTGACACACTTTTGTTTTCGCAATACGCATCAATTGAGATTTCTAGTATATTAAATAGTCAATTGAAAAGTTGATGATAATCTTTGTTTATTCAATCGCTTACCACTTTTAAGTTTAAATTTCGTCGATATTGTTAATAACTAAAAATCATCAAGATTACCGGTACTAAGTTATTAAAAATCAAAATTAAGTACATTGACAATATGCGTAAAAAATGTTACAGAGTCTTTGTTGAAAATCAGTTTTTCTCGACAACTTTTTTTCGAAATACGCATATATTGAAAAATGTATTGATTGGTCAACTTGAAAATTGATGATCATCTTGGTTTATTCAATCGCTTACCACTTTTTAGCAATATAATATTTAAGTACGTTTGTAAATATATATTGTGGGCTTGGTATCCGTTACTCTGATCCTCCAACAATAACTCCGCCTCTCTGTCTTTCTGGAATATAATAAATTAATAATGCAATAAAAGTACATGTTCGTTAATAACATTCAAGCGAGCCCCAACGGAGACTTAGCATTGAATGAGCGATTGACACAATGTAATTGCACGTTTGAGTAAACTCACAATTACTATGGAACTGTATTTTAGCGAAATAATAACATCTTGCCATAATCTTGCACGTTCACATTGAGAAATATTTGAACCTGCTTGAACTGAATGTCAGAATGATTGCAAAATCATCGTAAGGGAATTTAAGGCGACGTGGGTGTCTTATACTCCCACATTCTTATATATCGTTATCAATCGAAACGGATGTTTCTATATGTATATAAATTCAACTTGAATCATGAACATTTATTGTTTGAAAAAATGGATATTAATCTGGTATTATATCACCTAGTATGTTTAGCTATCGGTAGGTAAACATTTACAACTGATTTAGTATTTGTTAACTGGGGAGAGTTAAGCAGTAAGCTATGTGTATTTAATATGTAAAATCTTTTTTCAATTAACGACATTGTGTACTTTGTCATACTATTTTTTTATATTGCGTCTAGATATAATTAAATACAAAAATAGATACTTCCTTACCTAGCTCATAATCTCAACGCAACGTTATTACATATTTAATATATTTATTTACACAAGGCCTCTAAATGGTTGATCAAAAGTCATTTATGTAATATATTTGCAATACCTTTCAGCTTCGGTGATTGCTCAGACAAATGTTTGTGTAAATTTCAAGACTCTGAGCTCAACAATATTGAAAACCGATTACACGTCGGTATCCCGAGGTGTGTCTATACCAGCGGATTGGTATAAATATACCGGGACAACATCTGGTGTTATAGCAACAAGTTGCCCTACGCAATCAAATGCATGTGGAGCTAAAAATCAAATATGGATTGAAGGTATCGACGTATTTTATCTTTCCACTAAATAGGTTGCATTGTTTTTTTTGCGACAGTTTGTAAATCAATGTTAGTTAGGTGTTATGTGTAAGCAAATGTTTTGAAAGTATGTACATTGACCGATTAACAAATGATTGCCATTGGTATACAAGTTGGTGTTGATCATAACTTGTATTTGTGATCGAGATTGGCCGTTACTCAGCTGTATAAATGGTAATGAAGGACAAAAGTAGGCTTTGTGAGAGTCTCATCTCGTGTTGTGATAATTCGCATTTATTTTAAATTCTCATTTGCAATATTCGCAATATCTTTGTGTACAAATGGTCACGAAGGCGTCAATAAAACGATTTCATCCTTTTTAAGGAACTCTACCAACGTTTGGAAGTGGTATTCAACAAATTCCGTCATGCGTGCGAACCGACCGAAATGGCGTTATCAACTGCTGCGGACAGAGAAATACACTGGAGATTGCAAATTGCAATGGCTTTTTTGTATACCACTTAACGCCAACGGTTCCTGGAAGTAATTACTGCTTTAGTGAGTAAATACTTCAAACATATTTGTTTACGGTGTTAAATTTAACTTATTGAATAACTTAAATATCATTCATACTTACCTATATGCAAATATTTTACAAAGTATTAATACAAAGTTTTTGAACCTTGATGTTTCAGACGCTACAGTGCCCGATCTCTCGACGGTTACGATGCCACAAACAACAACACATGACACACCACAAGGTATATAATTACTCGGACCGTCGGGTACTTTATTGTATAAAATCAATATGCAAGCCTTATCTTTGAATACTAACCGTTCAGATAAAACATGTTGAGCTTTTGTTAAAAAAGGTACGCATATGTTTCAGACACAACATCGACAAGGACTATTCTGCCACTAACAAGACGTGAGTGCTCCATACGTAAATTGTTTTTCTAATGAGCAATCTTGTTAACATTGATATTGAACAATATCCTCATACTTATGTAAGTATTTTGTAGAGGCAAATTACTCTTAATATTCATGGACAAAGTTCATGCACATATCTATACACGATTGAAAAGATACCGACATTTTTACCAGTAGCGACATTCAAAATAGAATTTACCATGCTATACACGTATTTATTGCAAAACGGTACTTACATGCAAACCTGCTATTATAATGCTTCAGACAATACAACAATTGTGCCGTCGACAGTTACATTTCTTCAGACAACTTCAGTAAACTCACCGACTGGTAAGTAATGTTTCTGCTGCGTTCTTGACTTTATAAAAATAAATTGTGCGTGAAAAAATCCCTTTGTTGTTAAGTTTTTCTTCATATAGATGCACGCACACATCTTTATTTTAAAGTTCATGTGTTATTATATTGCAGGTACTTCGACTTTTAAACTGTAAACCGAAACAGCGCCAATAACGGCGAACATTAAAACATCATTGAGTTAGTATTACTATTTATACTAAAAAAATGTTTATATCTGCAAACATGTAATCGATATTGTTTCAGACGCTACAACGCCCGATCTCTCCACAGTTACGATGTCACAAACAACAACCCAAGGTTATTACTCGAACTGTCAGGCGAATTCTTATAAAATATCAATATTGTAACATTATCTTAATATACTTACCTTTCAAATATAACGTTTAAAGAGGTGCAAACGTGTTTAACATTGTATGCATATATTTCAGACACTTCAGCGCCAGATCTCTCGACAGTCACGATGTCACAAACAACAACCCAAGGTAAATACTCGAACTGTCTGGTGAAACCTTATAAAAATATCAATATTTTAACATTATCGTAATATACTAACCATTCAGATATAACGTGTTAAGATGTTCAGATGTGTTTACAAATGTATGCATATGTTTCAGACACTACATCGACAAGGACCACTCCGCCACTAACAACACAAACAAGTTGTAAGTGTCATACACGATAATTGCATTGTTTAAATAGGCAACTATATTGACATTGACATTGAACAAAACCATGATAATTCATTTGTAAACTTATTGGAAATACTTATTATCATATTTTATAGACAAACGGTCGATGTACCTATCTATGCGCCACTGAAAACATACCAAACTTCATCAGTAGCGACATTTTAAATACCACCATTAACATTATTCAGGGAGTAATATGTGGTATGTACTGCAATATTGTATTAATCTACAAATTTTACTTGTTTCAGACAACACTACACCCGTGCCGTTGACAATTACATTTGAGCTGACAACTTCAGCAAACAACACAATGACTGGTTAGTAATGTTTCTGTTACATAACCCACTATGAACATATTTTACAGTAAAAATAACTATTTCCACTCGCATAGAAACACACGTAAATTATCAATTTAATCACATGTATTTAAAGCAGAGGTTTTGACGTCAGAACCTTTAACCGTTACAATGCCGATACGCATTAATAAATCACTGAGAGATGTTTTGCCTGCGAAACTTACCAGGCATTAAACTTGAAACGTATGTTTGGCAAATACAGTGTCGTTTAAGAATTGTCACTCACCGTTTTCCTTACGTATAACTTTTATATTCTTTCACTTAAAAATATTTTTTAGATGCCTTAACACCGTCAACGACTATGACTAGTCAAAAGTTAACGACACTTAAAAGTACCACTCAAAGTAAGTACACTATCAAAAATGAAGCGATATTTGTTTTCTATTTTTAAATTTAATTTCGGTAAATACAATACAAAAATTATTATTTGAACTAGTAAACAAAACGGTCAATGATATGATTGTGAAGAAAACTGTAAATAAGTTTTTACATTATTAAATTGTATTAACTGTAAACTGTAAGCATTTGTTTCATTTTCTTCGTTAGAAAATTTGGTAGACACTATTTCAAGTGATGAAATTCATTACTTATCTAGTCAAAAAACGCTACAAGTTTGTTGAAGACATATTCTCCACAAAGCATAGGTATAAGTTGTTTTTATTTTCAACTGAGTGTATGAATAGCTGGTATTCGGAGATGGTTATTTAAGAAATAATATTTTTAGGCCTAGTTTGTTGTAAAATAACCCACGCCCGGATGTTCAGATGATTAGGGGTTAAATCACAAGTCCGAAGTTTTCCTTCATATAGATGCACGCATACACCTTTATTTTAAAGTACATGTGTTATTATATTGCAAGTACTTCGACTTTTAAACTGCAAACCGAACCAGCGCTAATAACGGCGAACATGAAAACATCATTGAGTTAGTATTACCATTTACACTAAAAAAATGTTTATATCTTCAAACATGCAATCGATATTGTTTCAGACGCTACAACGCCCGATCTCTCCACAGTTACGATGTCACAATCAACAACCCAAGGTTATTACTCCAACTTTCAGTTCATCAGTAGCGACATTTTAAATACCACCATTAACATTATTCAGGGAATAATATGTGGTATGTCTGCAATATTGTATTAATCTACAAATTTGACTTGTTTCAGACAACACTACACCCGTGCCGTCGACAATAACATTTGAGCTGACGACTTCTGCAAACAACACAATGACTGGTTAGTAATGTTTCTGTTCCATAACCCACTATGAAAATATTTCAAGTAAAAATAACTATTTCCAATCATATAGAGGACCACAATGGAAATAAGGGCTTGCCCTTTTTGTGTTATCCTTGGTTTGGTGAGCATGTCATAGTTTATTGTACATGATATAGTTTTTAATAATTACTTATTATTTTATTCTATATTATGTTGTGAACTATGTATATGCTTCCTATGCCGAAATAAATCTATCTATCTATCTATATTGAAACACACGTAAATTATCAATTTAATCACATGTATTAAATGTTGAGGTTTCGACGTCAGAACCTTTAACCGTTACAATGCCGATACGCATCAATAAATCACTGAGAGATGTTTTGCCTGCGAATCTTACCAGGCATTAAACTTGAAACGTATGTTTGGCAAATACAGTGTCGTTTAAGAATTGAAACTCACCGTTTTCCTTACGTTTAACTTTTATATTCTTTCACTTAAAAATATTTTTTAGATACCTTAACACCGTCAACGACTATGACCAGTCAAAAGTTAACGACACTTAAAAGTACCACTCAAAGTAAGGTCACTACCAAAAAAAAAGCGATATTTGTTTTCTATTTTTAAATTTATTTTCGGTAATTACAAAACAAACAATATTATTTCAACTATTAAACAAAACGGTCAATGATATGATTGTGAAGAAAACTGTAAATCAGTATTTACACTATTAAATTGTATTATCTGTAAACTGTAAGCATTTGTTTCATTTTCTTCGTTAGAAAATTTGGTAGACACTATTTCAAGTGATGAAATTCATTACTTATCTGGTCAAAAAACGCTACAAGTTTGTTTAAGACATATTCTCCACAAAGCATAGGTATAAGTTGTTTTTATTTTCAACTGAGTGTATGAATAGCTGGTATTCGGAGATGGTTATTTAAGAAATAATATTTTTAGGCCTAGTTTGTTGTAAAATAACCCACGCCCGGATGTTCAGATGATTAGGGGTTAAATCACAAGTCCGAAGTTTTCCTTCATATAGATGCACGCATACACCTTTATTTTAAAGTACATGTGTTATTATATTGCAAGTACTTCGACTTTTAAACTGCAAACCGAACCAGCGCTAATAACGGCGAACATGAAAACATCATTGAGTTAGTATTACCATTTACACTAAAAAAATGTTTATATCTTCAAACATGCAATCGATATTGTTTCAGACGCTACAACGCCCGATCTCTCCACAGTTACGATGTCACAATCAACAACCCAAGGTTATTACTCCAACTTTCAGTTCATCAGTAGCGACATTTTAAATACCACCATTAACATTATTCAGGGAATAATATGTGGTATGTCTGCAATATTGTATTAATCTACAAATTTGACTTGTTTCAGACAACACTACACCCGTGCCGTCGACAATAACATTTGAGCTGACGACTTCTGCAAACAACACAATGACTGGTTAGTAATGTTTCTGTTCCATAACCCACTATGAAAATATTTCAAGTAAAAATAACTATTTCCAATCATATAGAGGACCACAATGGAAATAAGGGCTTGCCCTTTTTGTGTTATCCTTGGTTTGGTGAGCATGTCATAGTTTATTGTACATGATATAGTTTTTAATAATTACTTATTATTTTATTCTATATTATGTTGTGAACTATGTATATGCTTCCTATGCCGAAATAAATCTATCTATCTATCTATATTGAAACACACGTAAATTATCAATTTAATCACATGTATTAAATGTTGAGGTTTCGACGTCAGAACCTTTAACCGTTACAATGCCGATACGCATCAATAAATCACTGAGAGATGTTTTGCCTGCGAATCTTACCAGGCATTAAACTTGAAACGTATGTTTGGCAAATACAGTGTCGTTTAAGAATTGAAACTCACCGTTTTCCTTACGTTTAACTTTTATATTCTTTCACTTAAAAATATTTTTTAGATACCTTAACACCGTCAACGACTATGACCAGTCAAAAGTTAACGACACTTAAAAGTACCACTCAAAGTAAGGTCACTACCAAAAAAAAAGCGATATTTGTTTTCTATTTTTAAATTTATTTTCGGTAATTACAAAACAAACAATATTATTTCAACTATTAAACAAAACGGTCAATGATATGATTGTGAAGAAAACTGTAAATCAGTATTTACACTATTAAATTGTATTATCTGTAAACTGTAAGCATTTGTTTCATTTTCTTCGTTAGAAAATTTGGTAGACACTATTTCAAGTGATGAAATTCATTACTTATCTGGTCAAAAAACGCTACAAGTTTGTTTAAGACATATTCTCCACAAAGCATAGGTATAAGTTGTTTTTATTTTCAACTGAGTGTATGAATAGCTGGTATTCGGAGATGGTTATTTAAGAAATAATATTTTTAGGCCTAGTTTGTTGTAAAATAACCCACGCCCGGATGTTCAGATGATTAGGGGTTAAATCACAAGTCCGAAGTTTTCCTTCATATAGATGCACGCATACACCTTTATTTTAAAGTACATGTGTTATTATATTGCAAGTACTTCGACTTTTAAACTGCAAACCGAACCAGCGCTAATAACGGCGAACATGAAAACATCATTGAGTTAGTATTACCATTTACACTAAAAAAATGTTTATATCTTCAAACATGCAATCGATATTGTTTCAGACGCTACAACGCCCGATCTCTCCACAGTTACGATGTCACAATCAACAACCCAAGGTTATTACTCCAACTTTCAGTTCATCAGTAGCGACATTTTAAATACCACCATTAACATTATTCAGGGAATAATATGTGGTATGTCTGCAATATTGTATTAATCTACAAATTTGACTTGTTTCAGACAACACTACACCCGTGCCGTCGACAATAACATTTGAGCTGACGACTTCTGCAAACAACACAATGACTGGTTAGTAATGTTTCTGTTCCATAACCCACTATGAAAATATTTCAAGTAAAAATAACTATTTCCAATCATATAGAGGACCACAATGGAAATAAGGGCTTGCCCTTTTTGTGTTATCCTTGGTTTGGTGAGCATGTCATAGTTTATTGTACATGATATAGTTTTTAATAATTACTTATTATTTTATTCTATATTATGTTGTGAACTATGTATATGCTTCCTATGCCGAAATAAATCTATCTATCTATCTATATTGAAACACACGTAAATTATCAATTTAATCACATGTATTAAATGTTGAGGTTTCGACGTCAGAACCTTTAACCGTTACAATGCCGATACGCATCAATAAATCACTGAGAGATGTTTTGCCTGCGAATCTTACCAGGCATTAAACTTGAAACGTATGTTTGGCAAATACAGTGTCGTTTAAGAATTGAAACTCACCGTTTTCCTTACGTTTAACTTTTATATTCTTTCACTTAAAAATATTTTTTAGATACCTTAACACCGTCAACGACTATGACCAGTCAAAAGTTAACGACACTTAAAAGTACCACTCAAAGTAAGGTCACTACCAAAAAAAAAGCGATATTTGTTTTCTATTTTTAAATTTATTTTCGGTAATTACAAAACAAACAATATTATTTCAACTATTAAACAAAACGGTCAATGATATGATTGTGAAGAAAACTGTAAATCAGTATTTACACTATTAAATTGTATTATCTGTAAACTGTAAGCATTTGTTTCATTTTCTTCGTTAGAAAATTTGGTAGACACTATTTCAAGTGATGAAATTCATTACTTATCTGGTCAAAAAACGCTACAAGTTTGTTTAAGACATATTCTCCACAAAGCATAGGTATAAGTTGTTTTTATTTTCAACTGAGTGTATGAATAGCTGGTATTCGGAGATGGTTATTTAAGAAATAATATTTTTAGGCCTAGTTTGTTGTAAAATAACCCACGCCCGGATGTTCAGATGATTAGGGGTTAAATCACAAGTCCGAAGTTTTCCTTCATATAGATGCACGCATACACCTTTATTTTAAAGTACATGTGTTANGTGTTTTTTTTACCAGTTCACATTTATATAGCAATGGCGATGACTGAATCAAATTCAGCTTTAGTTCAACAAGTTCCACAATTTATATCATTTCAAGTGAGCAACAAGTAAATTTCAAGAGACGCTCACACAATCGCCAATCATATTAATGCGAATGATAAGTCAAGTGTTAATTCGTGTACATCTTATTCAGACTTCTTTAGTTATGGGTTTGGACTGAGGCAAGGGGAGGTCATATATCCGATTTTGTTTTCTTTATTTGTGGAAAATCTTGAACCTTATCTACAAGATAAAATTAAATCTGGTTTGAATATAGATGATATTATTTTGATATACCTATTATTTCCTGACGACAAAGCTATTTTAGATATGTCACCTGCTGAATTTTAATCCCATTTAGATAACTTGTATTTATATTGCAATTCTTGGGGGCTGAATTTTAATACTGTATAAACGAAAATAATGGTATTTCAGAAGAGGAGTGGATTAAAAGAAAACTAATCACTAAGCAAACAATGGTAATGATATTGAAGTGGTTGATAAGTTTACCATCGAGGCACAGTTTTGGAATTATACGGAAAGCTTGAAATCAAGCCAGGAACATTTGTTTGCTGAAGCTCAGAATTCCATTTATATATTGTCATTCAAATGCCACGATATGACTCAAAACTACAAATAATCTGTCAGGTGATTCACTTTTGTTGGTTCTATATTCAATTATATAATTATTGATTTGGTTATGGATTTGAAGTTTCAAACATCATGCAAGTAAATAGTTGTATTAGTGAGTTCCGATGCGGATTCGTTGACAATTGTGAACATGAGTGGTATGATAAAATGAATAACAGTTTTTCTGTGTTATATATGTTTTTAAACCCTCGTTGATAAATGAAGCCTATTTATACTTACTTCCTACACGTCTGTACTTATTTTTTGTATGATTGAGAGTGTTTGCACACCCGTTGAGAATCCAAACTTGCAGATAAGCTCGTTATAACATTTCACGAAATAAGCGTTATTGTTAACATTATAATGACGTTGATTTAGAAGATGAATACCATGCTATATATGCATGCCGTTGTTACAGTGACTTAAGAAGAAATATTAACCATATATTTAATATGAACCCATTTGTATATAAATTCTACAAGGTTTTGTTTCAGGATACAGATAATTAATTTCTAATGTATGTAAAAACATCAAAGAAGCTTTTGTGATAACTACGATCCTTATTAATACTGTTTATGTTAATGTTATTAACGCCTTCGACAGAACTGAAGTATCGTTGCCATCGATTGCGAAATATTTGTATTTTTAAGTATTCAAATACATTCAGCGCGTTATCTCATGATGTTTGTGGTCTTACGTTTTATTGTTTTATTTTGCAATGATAAATGCTTGTGAAATGTTTGTTTATGTCGACCGAAGGGAATTATTTCGTTGCCGTGGGTTGTTCAATCATTGTGGCACAATTTGTGATGACAAATAAAGGCATATTAAAAAAAGTCTTCGTAACTCTAACATACAAATTGCGGATCAGTTGTCTGTCACGATAAACACTTGCTAAATCGAACTGACAGGGACACATTGGTGGATAGCTAACCTAAAGTATTCAGGTTGATGTTATATTATATATATATATTTATATATTTAATAACTCCAGAAAATTCGTAAATTGGTCTTTTTAAACACGTCTATTGTGAGTTCAGCAAGATAATTGCGGGACAAAACTATTGTCAAAGCGAAAATATAGCAACCGCATGACTATTCACTTTAAAGGGACTTGTTCACAGATTTTGGCATGTTTTGAAGTATGTCATTCAATGCTTTAATTTGATAATGTAAACATCGGAACTAAATAGCTCCTGTATAAAACAAGAATAAAATTTTAAAAAGAGGGAAAAAAGTAATCCACACAGGGACTCGAACCACTGACCCTTGGTGAAATCCTCGAAATGTCGCAAAATATAACGCTAACAAAAGAACTCTCCAAATTATTCAATCGTTTCGCGTTTGTAACGCTTTATAATTTTGAGGTTTTTAAATCGTCAAAAGATGCATATAATGGATATTTTAGGGCAGGGTAAATGTTCAGTATTACGGTTTCCTCGCAAATATAACTTCAATGAAAATTTGAAAATCTGAAATTATTATTTTAATTTTGTCAATTTACCAAAACGTGAACAAGTCCCTTTAATAATCCAAAGCACGGGAAAAGGCATACATATTTTGAATTATCGTTTATATGGTAACGTTTAAAGCATTAATACATTTGAGTCTAATTATTTCTTGTCAATTTGTACAGATGGAATCAATCTACAACATAATGTTATAAACGCAATACCAAATGGCAGTATACGTGGCGTTTTGAATGTTTTGATTAAATATGACTCAATGATACAAATAAATAAAATAATAATTCCGACTTCTCAGTGCGCTGACAAATTTGTAAAATGATATTGTACCTCACAGTGAGTCACGTTAAGCTTATCAGAATGTTTGTCCAGTCATTGCACAAGAGTGCATCAATCTACAACAAAACGGTAGACCTTACGGACGATAATATCACACGCGATTGATAAAATTACACTTCATCAAACATTTGCGTTTAACCAAGTTGTAGGGGGCCTGTGTTAGTAATAAACTTTACAACAACGAACATGGCTTTAATGTCAATTCTTCAAAATGTTAAATGTACAGTTGTCATGGAAACGCAAAGATTGTAATACCGCATGACAGAATTATATATGATTTTCATTGTTTTAATTGTATATTCGTCATAGTTTATGTCTAACACATTATTGGAACCCTATGGTATAGACAATAAATTAACTTCGCAGTGTATTTTTTAGCAGTTTTAGGTTTCGATGACAAGCTACAGTTCGAATAGGCTCGGTCACTTGACAACTGAATACCGAATGAATAACTTCCTGTTAGTTTGCCTGAAATGGTGATCTACAAAACATACGTTATAATGGATCAAAACGGAAACAACACACACATGTTCAACCGACTGGCTGTGGACGGTGTAGCCCACTTACTTAAGCTCCTATCGTTATCTCCCCACTCCTTCATAAATAACCCATATAGATAAATAAATAAATCCTATTGGATATGTGCATAATATAACCGTCTACGTAGTTCATTGTTTGCAGACATGTTGCTCTTGTCGCTAAGCCTGGTCGTTTAATGTCATTGCGATCCGAACACTTATTGATTTTGATCAAGTTGTACGTCATCATATGCCTGCCAGAACCTGTTTCTTATATCAATAATGTTACAAAGCTTTCTCCTAAGTGCCCGCGTCTACTTTGATCGCCTTTCGGCCCATAACTTATCTGAGAAAGAAAACGATTATGTTTTGGAATACAAAACCTTATTCAGCTCTAACTGAGACAACACTTATCCATATCAAAGCTTGCTCAGTAACTTTTGATAACGGGAACAATTTGTCAGTCCTTGTTCCATGAAACTTGAGTGCAATACAGTTATGGTGTTCATGACAAATTATCATGGCTAGACTCGGAAGTCACTTAAATAACACAGTTTGTGGGTATAAAATAAAACAAACACATTTGGGATTTCTGAACAGAAAATACATTGATTCTGAAAATGGATCCAAATGCCAATATTTTAATCCGATGTGGCTGACGTTGGGAAAGATGGTTAAATCATGACGTCCCGATTTAAGATACAATTAGAGTAGTAACACGAGATATTGTAAGTGCTATATGTCTCAGTTTCAGTTTACACAGATTTAACTCTCGGCGAGGCTTATGATACAACAAATTTATCAATTAAAACGTTTGTTCAACACCCAAAAATAAAAAAATGAATGTTGGAGCGAATGCATCACCAGTTAAAAATGACCATGCATTTGTCCCAGCGTTTTACAATCATTCTCTAATCAATACCATTTTTCCAAACCAAGAATAAACACATTCATAACTTAGGAATATGGCTTGTATTAGCAGCAACATTTCTACTTTTTACATTCTAATGGGAGACTGTTTACACCTCCAGCAACCCTCGGGCGTCTGAAAGGATTGTTTAAAGATGTCCACAAAACCTCTTTTACCGTTGAACGACTTTACCCAAAAACGTCATTGACAGCAGACCCGTCGACGACTAGTGTATTCCAAGAATGAGGACAACGTGTATTAACGTACCCACCTTTCTGCCTACATACCTACATTCCTGCGTACTTACCTATCTGCCAAAATGCCTACCTGCCTACGTATAAACCTAGCTGCCAACGTACCTACCTATCTACATACTTACGTACCTACTTACATACTTAGCTGCCAACGTACCTACATTCGTGTGTACTTACGTACCTACTTACATGCCAACGAACCTTCCTTCCTACGTAATTACGTACCCACCTACTTGCACACGTATGTACCTACATACTTGCCTGCCTGCGTACCTACCTTTAAACGTTCCTACTTTTTTGCGTACTTACCTACATACCAGACTATCTGAGCACCTGCCTACATGTATGCTTACGTTCATCCGAAAATCTGATATAACAAACGAAAAGTATCAAACCTGGGAATTGTTTGAAAATAAACACGATTTGAAAGTTATTTCATAACTGAAATTTATTTGGCTGCAGATATTGTACAACGAAGACAATATCGACGTTTTAGTTTCCGTCCATATATCTTGTGGGAATTGCTCGATTGTGAACAGTAGAGATTTAAAGTAACACGTGCATCATCAATCATCTACTATGGCGAAAACCAACTCTATCCTATCATTTGTGTGACGACATACGCCTTAATTTGCACAATGTGCAGATCAATCATGAGGCATCTTTCTGCTGAATGTAGCTATCGCTATTGAAGTGCACTAGTTACTTAATGGGCGTGCTCTTTCAATAACATCGATCCACACATATGATACCGTTTGAATATGCACGTTGGGTGGTAAGACAAACTGTTTCAATCTTTTGAACTTAATGAATAAACTTATAAATTATTTCACCCATCAATACTTATAATATTCACGAGCACTTTGGTGAAATATAGAACCAAAAAACTTCCCCTTATTTCCAGATTCTATACATTGAAATGGTAAGCGATCCTGTCTGCCAAAACAATTATTTATTTGTATTTACTAGTTAACAAACCCTGCATGTTTATGTTATTTGTATACATTTCTTTATATTCTCCTTCAAATGAGAACGATAGTATTCAACATGTGTCACCTATTACAGTGTTTGCTGTTAGCAAATACATTATCAGCGGAGTATATATCACTCACTTTCGTTTTAGCAAACTGTTCGGACATAACTGTTCGGACATAAACTAGCTATACAATCTGAGTGGCGGTGTTCTAAACGTGACGTTGGGGCATGAAGAAAACTTGTGTTTTCTTCGCAGTCCTCCTTAAAATCAAGCCAATCCACGTAGTGGAATGTATTTAATTTTAAATAATAATCATACCTACGTATGGTGAGAGTTTACATATTTTAAGTTTTAAACTTAAAAGTGCAAAATTAATATCAAAACAATATCCATTGGTGGACTTCTGGTCGTAAGTTACGAGTTCATGATAGGCGCTAAGCAACAAAGAAAACATGCATTCTATTCACAAAGCCAATACCATGTCGCATGATATGCATAGAGCTTACTTGTTTGGCCTAATAAAACAAATCCTTCGTTCGGCTGATAACATTCAATCAGTTTAAGGGGTAACATATGCATACACGTAAATTAAGTCTTGATTAAAATAATATTAATATTGAAAACATGTGCTTTGAGACTTTTTCTTATTTATATAATCCATAATGAAGTGTTTTTCTGTTTGATTTGTAGTTATATTTTGTTTGTATTTGCATATTTGTTAACATAATCGATACAAAAGATCGTCCATCAACGATTTAAATAACTGTGTTGTCTAGTTTGCGAGTATATGAAGCATTTGTGAAGCAGTTATTATGTACGTATATCAATATCTATAGTAATCTATAGCATGCCAATGCATTCGATTTATTGTAAAGAGTTTGATAGATTGGACCTTTAAACGTGTTTTTGATAACGCGTGTTTATATTCAGAACGGTAAATTCAATAAACTTTGTGTATTGATTAGCTATCGAGAATGATTTAAACATTGCCTTTCTTCAACGTGCTGCCATGGGTTTAATTATATTAATATGTTTATGTGTAGTATTTCTCGAAGTTAAATGTAGCTATAGTAACACTTGGTTGGTCAATGGAGACCTTAGTGTCGATGAAGTGGAGTTGTTATGTAAACGACTTGGTTTTAGATTAGTCCACCAGGTAACCATTTATATATTTTAATATTTATCATAATTATTCAATTTACGTTTTACTTTAGTTGTGAGAACATCGTTTAATGGACTCATAATTTAACTCATTTAAATTAACAATATCATTATATGTATTTACTAATGGGTTTTATACAAGATGTTGATTGTATTAATGTTTTATGATTCCCATTATGAATGTAAATTATTTGCTCTCTGTATTGTTCCGTCATGCTCCTATCATTCAATCTTAACAAAAAAAGGATAAACCATATTGTTTTATCAGAAATGTTTAGTTCTTGATTCGTTTCATTCGTATTTGTCTGGGTGATGCCATGTTGTAAAATGTATATTATTGTTAACGGCACATTAATGTGTTTGCTTTCGTGTTTCGACAGATACTTTCTTTTAAAATAATGCTAATTGCAGGTTTATTTATTATATAATAGAACAATTCTCAATTTGCAGTTAGTAACTGGACATTTTGTGCTCGAAAAAGAAAATTTGCCTAAAATCTCGAAGCGGAAAGATGTACATTACACAAAACTATTGAAACGGAACCCAAAGGTAAAGGACGACATACATTCATTCACTAAATAGTTTAGTTATATGAATTTAGGTTATAAATTAACACAAAAGTCTAAATACGCTTCTTGTTTTCAAAATAGTAAATATGTAAAATGTATATTTGAACTGGCAATATAATGTGTTCGTTTAAAGCTCTCATAGTATATAGCTCATACAAAATGCTACACCAGATCCGAAAAAGCTGTAGTAAATTACTTATTGAGCAATTATAAGTAAAATACACGATGGGGAAACATGGTAGTTATGTTGAAAAGACATCACACGGACATTATAGCTTATTCATTTGTGTTCAATAAACGATTAATCATTTAAACATGTATTGGTAATAAATACGAATAACACAGTCATTACTGTTCGTACCATTTCTCAATATTTAAGGTTAATTTCGTGACGCAAGAAGAATGGCTGTCATTGTCGACTCGCCAGGCGGGCATTCCAGATGACCCTATGTGGCCGCGTATGTGGTATATTGTAAGTTTAAGTTGAATAATCAATGAGCATATCATTTCCTTAGCAAGAATGTGAGTTATTACTTACTTCAATACTCCTCAATCAACTTTAAATGATAACGAGAAACACTCATGTGAAGGACTTCTACAGAATATGAATGTGGGATAGCACTTAAAGAAATGCAAAACAATAAAAGTCCAGGATCAGATGGTATAACAATTGAATTCTACAAAATATTTTGGAATGACATTAAATCATAATTAATCAATTCCCTTTGCTACTCTTTCAATAATGGAAATCTAACTGTTCTGCAAAAAGAAGGTATTATATCACTTATTCCTAAACCTGGAAAAAAACTTGAAACCTTATCAAATTGGCGCCCCATAAATGTATTAAACACTGACTATAAAATTGCAACAAAAAGCATATCAAATAGAATTAAAAACAATATAACCTTCAATTATTTCAAGTCCACAATCCGGTTTTATAAAAGGGCGATATATAGGCGAAAATGTACGATTAATTCAAGAATGCATTATCTTAATGATACCAATAAATCGGGGCTTATATTCTTCGCAGACTTTGAAAAAGCATTCGACTCACTTGATCATTCTTTTATGTATTCATGTTAAGAGAAAATATGATAAAATGGGTGAAACTTTTTTATAATGACATTAGCAGTCTAATTATAAACAATGGGTTCTTCTCCGAAAGTTTTAATATTGAAAGAGGTGTAAGGTAGGGTTTCTCACTCTCATCGTCGTTATTTATTATCTGTATAGAATTCCTATCACATTATATACAATCTAACCCAAATATAAATGGTATAGATGTTAAACCAGGCGAAGAAAATAAACAGACATTATTCGCCGATGACGCAACTTATGTTTGCAATAATCCTAACTCCTTTAACAACATTATAGAATCACTTACCCTGTTTGGAAACGTATCAGGACTAAAACGAAACAAATGTAAATGCACTGTGCTTAAAGTAGGTAATTAAAGCATACAAACATTCATCTTAAAACGGAAATAAACTTCCATTGGACATCAAATGAAGCATCAACGTTAGGCATTAAATTCACAAACAATGAAAATGAAACAATCTTGAAAAACATATTACCCAAACTACAAACATGTAAAAACTGTCTTAAATCCTGGCATCACCGAAAACTAACCTTAATTGGAAAAATAACTGTATTAAAAACATGTGCACTTCCGAAGTAAATATACGTACTAACCGTTCTTCCAAACCCAGATAATAAAATAATTGATGATATAAAAACGTCTATTTTTGACTTCTTATGTGATGAAAACCCGACAAAATAAAACGAATACAATTAATACAACCTTTAGGGATTGGTGTTTTCCAACTGACTGACATTTATTCATTCATAAATTCAATCAAATCCAGATGGGTCAAACGTATAAAAGATACCACAAATAAAAGTAAATGGGTACTGTTTTGTCAAAAATACTAGCCAAATATGGTGGCTCTTTAATTTTTGAATGTAACATTAGTGAGTCTCTAATACTTGATATACCAAAAGAAATTATGTTTTTATCTAATATACTCTCATCATGGAGTCATGTCACAAATATGTTAGAAGAAAACAGCAATAGTTAAACAATTTTATGGAATAATAAAAACATAAACGCAAATAATAACACCTTTTTTTTATAAAGACTGGTTTGAAAAGAGTATTAAGTATGTCGATTAACTGTTTGAAAACAGACTAAACAATTATTATTCCTTCGACAATATATGCTACTTGTATGAAATACCTAACAACCGACTTCCGGATGTATTACTCAATAATAAAAAGTATTCCATCGGATATAAAATCAATTATAAATACAAATTACACGCAAAAAATTAGAACCAAATTTCTCGAAAAAATCACAACAAAACAAAAAACGAACAAACTATTATACAAAATACAAATAAACAATATCATCAACGAACCATCCAAATTCCAAATAAAATGGCAAAATATATTCCAAGAACATGAATTTAACTGGAAATTAATATGTGTTATGTCTTACAAAACTACAATCGACATCACACTTAGGAACTTTCAGTTCAAATACATAAATCGAATAATCGCGACCAATAAATAACTTTTTAAATGCAAACTATCTAACTCTAACTTATGTGACTTCTGCGGTGAAAATATCGAAACCATAGAACATCTATTTTGGGAGTGCAAATGCATCCAACCTATCTGGAATAAGTTGACAACTTTTCTTGGTCAACAACAACTAAACATTAAACTATCCTTCGTAAACGTTAGTTTTGGAATTAACTCACTTAAATCAATAGACAGTAATAATGTTGTCAAATTTATTCTTATATTTATGAAATATTTCATCTTTAACATGAAATACAGAAAACAAATACCAAATTTCAATTGTTTCATACATAGCCTGAAGCTTAAAATCCAGATTGAGAAAGAAATAGCCCTCAGTAATGATAAATTGCATATTTTTGAACAAAAATGGAATCAAATTAAATTCTCATAATGCTTGTCCACTTATATACTATTCACTTAATGTTAGTTTATCATTTCATTATTTTCTTATTTCAATCTTGTAACACCATTGATTTTACAATATAGAACACATACTGTTGTCACTGAAATGTTACAAACCAAGGTCTGAAAAATTATAAGGCATATCTTTTGTATACATTGTTAGAACCATTGTTTGCAAATGAAATACATGTATGTATACAATATATGCTTTGAAATGAATAAAAAAAGAAAAGAAAAAAGAATGTGAGTTATTATTTTTTATATCAATACCAATAATGTTACACAAACCTGAACACATGCCACACGTAATTGTGATTAAAATTAAGCATGTAAATGATGATAGTTTCATAAATTAAAAGTGTCATCAAACCCTAGGTATAGCAGTCTGAGATTAACACACGTGGACCTCCTGATTTTCGCATTAACACTCAAGTTTAACTTTCCATTGAAAATATTTGGTGCCGAGCAATTGCATTAAGTGTTTTTTTTAATATATATTAAAATATCGCAATGGTTATAAACTGAGTTATCTATATGTTTGCAGAATAATTTGACATACCCGAACATGGGAATCCTGGATACATGGCTGGCAAGCTACACAGGTCAGGGAGTTACCATTGGCATTGTGGATGATGGAGTGGAATACACACATACTGACCTCAAAAGCAAATACGTGAGTGTTATTTCATTACGCATTTTTTTTTTAAATTATATTCACTGTGTGGTATTTGTATATTCATCGCGTTATATTGCATGGTATGCACCGCGACCGATGGAGACTTTTGTTCCCATACATTATTTCTCACACCTTTTTTCTTGTCGTTGGCATCTTGTACTCTTTCGCATTCGATTTTAAAATAACGTTTCGTTTCACAGGACCAGACTACCAGTTACGATTTTTATGACTTCGATAGCGACCCCTCTCCGTCTGATGCATCATATGAGTACGTATGTAAATAAGCATAACATTTTTCATATTTACTCAACTGCATTTACAATAACGGTCATTGTTATATTATGTGTACATGATTACTTTTATAATTGAAAGTATTCGATTTTCTTACATTTTATGTTACCTATATAGCACTATAGGGTTAAGGTTAATTACTTATGCGAATTGTAATTAAAGTACTCTTGTTTTGATTATGGCTGAAATTCGCCTTTGTTTGCAGCCATGGAACTAAATGTGCAGGAGTTGCTCTGGCAGAGAAAAACAACGTCTGTGTTATCGGCGGTGGATATAACTCGAAACTTTCAGGTATAATGCAAAACTTCTTGCCGCCCATAAGTGTTAACCGTAGGTTCTAAGAACCAGTCAAATCTCTGTGCGGACGTTGGAAAAATGCACGCATGTTTGATTGTGATGAATGTGAAACATTTTCAATTGTCTAGCTATCAATGTATGCATTATAATATTTTATTTAAAGCTTTGCGGTTGCTTGGACCTGCTGGTGCAAGAAAGAGTGGCCAGATAGGAGCGTTATCAATGAAAGGTGTGGACATATTCTCAAACAGCTGGAGTGGTACTGATGGCAAGTTCGAAGGGCCATCGCCTGAAGTAGCTGATGCACTCAGAGGTGGAGCATCTGGCAATTCAGCAGTATGACAATTTTTATTTACATTTCAAGTTTAGGTTGGATCATCGTTAAGTGCTTTATAAATTATAAACCCTATTTTGTTTCATCGAATCATTACCTTGATCCTATCGTTGTCCCTGAAAAATAATAGAAACAACAGCATTCCACATATTTGACGTTTATTAATTTTTATTTTATTATGCTTTAACATGAAAATTATACTTACACCTCAACATTAAGTTTACTTTCTTTGTTCATTAAAAAACCTTTGATTATTTAAAAACATCAAATCATTTTAAATATTTCACTTCAATACCTACCGCTACGGTGTCATTGCGAAAGATTTGATCGGAGATACCAGGCGCTTATTAAACGATGCTTCAATAACTCGGGCTTATTAAAACGCATTGTTTATTGTGATGCCTTTGTTTTGGTATAATACAGTTATAAAGCATTATTGGGGCGATATTGAAACTTCTAAAATTTCGAACGATACTGTTTTGCAAATGTATTTCCTCGGTTTGACACTAAACGAGGATGGCACATTTACCTATTTTAAGCTTCGTGGCGGCAAAGGCGCTATATACGTGTTCGCGGCCGGAAATGGAGGATCGGATGACGACTGCAACACAGACGGCTATGTGAACAGCATCTACACTATTGGCATATTTGGTGTCGCTAGGGACCATGAACCGCCTGGATATGCCGAGCCGTGTTCCGCCGCACTAGCCAGTGCCTTTACTGGCAAGGGAGGTCTTTCGGACAATATAGTAAGAATAAGTATTGGTTTGAATCATTTTAATCCTTTTAAACCAAGTGGTTATATAAATAATAACATACCGTTTTTAAGAAGTTAGATTGTATTTGGAGTTGTTCATTTAAGAAAAATACAACTGAAATATTCATGTAATACAGAATTCATTTTTATCTGAGACTGTTCACCACACATGCATGCGTACCGATCATAAGTGCTTCACAGAAATAGGTTTAATGGTACAGGTTCTATACACTTTGAACTATGTCATTTATTGTTTCAACTTTTCTTGCATATTTATGATATTCAATCGTTCAGGTAAGACTAGGTGAAAAAAGTTTATACAACGGAAGATTGAACTCGTTACAAAACCTTTCAACCATACTGGCATGAATATTTGTCTGTTAAAATAAATACCTCGTTTGGTCAAAAGTGTTGTTTAATTCTTCTGACATCGCAAATATAATAGGGTAGGTAGATCGGCTAAAAGTGTTTAACATACACGAGTCATTTGTCACTTTTAGAAGGATATTGGATGACAGAAATCTTCCAATTCTCTGTGCAACATTCTTTTTACGTAAAAGTTGATTTTGAGAACCTGCTCTTATGTTGCCAAAACTTTTTACGCCTTATTACCGATTTAGGTTTTGTCAGAAGTTTGCAAAACAAAATAACGGAATCACTACCTCTACGTTATTTAACGTTGGGAATGCTTTATAACGATGCCATTTTTAATGATGATTACTACATATATGTGAAGATATAATATGCGATTGATTATTTTGATATCATACTCCTTTAATCAATAAAATATGAAGTTACAATTAAGAATTGTGCGAATGTCTTTAATTTATTATTTCTGTTATAGATTACAACTACCGTTAGCGACGGTTGTACGGACGACTTCACGGGCACGTCGGCTGCTGCTCCTTTAGCTGCCGGAACATTGGCACTGCTTCTTCAAGCAAAGTTGGTTTCAAACTGAAGTACTTTCACACTAAATTAATATTGTTATTCTTGATATTGTGGTTTCTACGGTATAAACTAACAAAACATATAAATTTTCTCTCAAGGATCCAGTTCCTTTACTTATACTGCTGTATGTATTTGTTAACAAATAAAATGTCAATATCAAAATATGATGCATTTTGACCTTCTGGTCGTCTCATTTTGTAGGCATAACATAATTCCCTTTGAAAACGTTACTTAATGCTTATGCCGATATATATTTATCACTACATATTTACTGCATTGTGTGTGTATTTCAAAGTTTATTTACGGGTCCATCAGCCGTTTCGTAGATTGCATCTTTATGGTGGACCTACTGCATTGTATCTTTGCTGTGCAATATAAATCGTGGGCTATGTTTATGTTCTTGCTTTGCATCATAAGTGTTCTCATATGTTTATGGTTTCAGCGATAATTTATCATGGCGAGACGTACAAGAGTTAATAATAAGGACATCAAGATTGGACTCATTAAAACACTCTGAGGCGAGGTTGAATGGAGTAGGCCGCAACGGTATGTCTTAAACAATAGTTGCGGCTTCTTTGATATTTGGGATGATATTTTTGTTTAATGCTTCGTTGTGGTATACTAACTGTCTGTCAAGCAAATTTCAAAACAGTAACTTTTTTTATGTTTGTATTATCTCTTTTAAGTGAGTCACTGGTTTGGTTACGGTTTATTGGACATTGCTGCACTAATAAAAGAAGGAAAATCATGGAAATCTCTGGGAAAGCAGAATCTATGCAAGACGACGACCCAAGTCGTGAACCAGTACGTTATTTTAGTGCATTATATATATAACATGAATTATCATGATTTCTGTCCTGTTCAAAGGTTTGTTTGTACAACTTCTGTTTCATTCATATAGAGGAGTTGTTTCGACATCGTCATCCAAAGTAGTCCAGGGCGCTATTATGACTGATGGCTGCAATGAGACTGCCCACTGCGTCAACCGTTTGGAGCACGTCCAAGCACGTGTAACATTTTCATATTCAAATCGGGGCTCGGTGGAGCTTAAGCTAACGTCGCCAATGGGCACAATAAGCACGCTTCTGGCAAGGCGTTCGCTGGATACCGACAAGAATTCGCAGCAAGAGTGGGTGTATACATCTGTTCATCATTGGGGAGAAGACCCGCTTGGAACGTGGATTCTGACTTTATCGGTTGCAGGAACGGGTATGCATTATGTTTAACATATCTAATAAAACATTTTTTTCCACAAAAATGATGGGCGTAATGCACAACAGATAATAAAAGTGCTTCAGTATCTAAACTGTGTATTTATAATTATTTATATTTATAAATAACGAGATGAAAGTGATAAGTAGAAAGCAAACAGAGTACACAGATTTTCTAACAAAATCTAACCTCAATAAATGCGCGTCACAATTGTTTATATCTTATTAGTGTTTTGTGCTACATAAAACAAAGCATATACATTGTATACAACCGATTACTAGCTTCTGACCAAAATGTAGCTTATTCTAAGTTTTTCAAAAATGGTTCTTATTTGTTTTTAATATCGGTGTTGTTGTTGCTATAATGTCATACGTTCGTTGATACATATATTTTCGGAAAATAGAATCCTTTAAAGGGGCCGTCCAACAGATTGGTAAATTGACAAAATTAAAAAAAGTTGTTTCATATTCGCAAATTTTCGCGTTTGTTATGATATTTTTGAGGAAATAGTAATACTGACCATTTACAATGCTCTTAAATATCCATTATATGCATCTTTTGACGATTTGAAAACCTCAAAATCATAAAGCGTCGTTCGACGCGAAACGATTGAATAATTTGGAAAGTTCTGTTATTGTCGCTATATTTTGTAAATCTACGAGGATTGCTTATATATGGTATAAAGTACGGCTATCGTACATACTTGTCAGGATGGCCGAGCGGTCTAATTGGTTTTTACTCCAGGACCCCGATGGTCACTGGTTCGAGCCCTGATGAGGTTTACTTTTTTTTCCCTTTTTAAATTGTATTCTTGTTTTTTAACTGCAGATTTTTAGGTCAAATGTTTGAATTTATCAATATAGAGCATTTAATGACATGCTTCAATACATGCCAAAATCTAGTGGACAGTCCCTTTAACCTCAAATATGTTAAATGAAATTTAAATGTGATAATAACAGATTCAATGTAATTTCGACTATATTAATCTCTTAGCGACATTGGAACCTTATTGTTTAAGCAAATGATTTGTATGCAGCATTATCATAACTGAAACAAACGAACGAAAATGATTCTGCTTGTTATTGTGCGATTAACATCACATAGATTCAGGAAAGCTAGAAGATTGGGATCTGAGGATGTTTGGCACAGGAGAAGGATGTACTGTAGAGGAAAATACAACAGGTATAGTGCATATAAATATGAAAGCTGCATTTATGATTTAGATTATTGCTTCTTGTGCACATGTGATATCCCCATCCCATTGTTTAGTGACTTTACAACAGATTCGTTACACAAACAACACACAACAAGTAATAAACAGTATTCACGCTTTGCAGTAATTTCAACCAAAATGACATCAACTGTGACTGTAAGCATAACCACGCATAAGGACATTGGTACGAGGTTTTGTTTCGTAACTGATGGTAATTTCAAAAATAAAAAATACAAAACCATTATGCGCCAATCTCTAATTTGCTAATGTAAATATTTGTTTAGTGAATTGACAAAATATTCGTGAACACAAACAACACATTTCATCAAAAATCAATCAACAGTATAGACGTTTTGCATTTAAGGGACTTCACAGTTTATCAAAATGAGTATTTTTCAACGTTTTGTCACATATTCAAGAAATAAATAAAAAATGTACATCAGTGTGCAAAAAAACACTAATGACGCAGACTTATACTGAAAATACACGTTCGTTTACGAAAAATCATCGTTTGAAATTGATAAAATTATGAAGCGTCTCAGAAATTTCGATTTCTCTATCTCAGCAGCAGTATCTCAGCTTTAAATCATGCTATAATAAACATACAAAAATAAATATTCCGTACACGCTGGCTAAAAAATTTTGCACTATTGTCTCCGATCATGAACTTGAAACGCCTAAATGAGCTTGACCAATCACTTTATCAAAGAGAATACCCTAAATCTATCATTAAACAAGGTATCCAAAAAGCTCTTTCGGTTCCGCGTGAAATTTTACTAACAAAAAAAACCTGCGGAAAATACATATGTTATAACATTCATTTCTACATATAATCCTAAAAATAAAGAAATTTTCGGTGTACTGAAAACTAATATTGACATTTTAAAAACTAACCCACGTATGAACCTAATTTTACAAAATGCAAAAATAATAAAGTGTGAAAAACAATCACCTTATTTAAAGCAGTTACTCACAAAATCTGATTTAATACAGTCAAGCCCACTGTGAAAAAATGTAACGATCCAAGATGCCATATGTGTGGTTATATTATAGAAGGCGACAACTTTAATTTAATGGTAAAATATTTAAAAAAAACAACAGAAATGTCATGCGATGTTAAAAATGTAATTTAAGTCTTAGTATGTAGTGGTTGCACAACTATTACATTGGACAAACTGGAGATAAACTACGTAATCGACGAACTGTTCATGAACAACAAATGCGCGATCCCTCAACAAGAAAATGCCATTAAGCAAACATCTTGATGAATGTTCTAAAATTTAAAATATTTCCATTTTATAAGTTATATATAGATATGATTAAATAAATTCAAATACTAAGATTATTCGACACTACATTTTAGTAGGTAGACAATTATTTAAACTAATGTATCCACAGCAAACACCCTCTTAATTAAAGAACAAATATGTAGTAAATTCTACAACACTAGAACAAACTTCTACAATTTACAGTTCAACAATACGAATAAGAATTGTGTTGTGCATTTAAGACAGCAAGTGTAACTTTGACAATGACACCTACTGCATGTGGCACAATGTCCATGCCGGCGACAACTTTGACTGGACACTTCATCAAGGAGAGACACCCTCGGAAAACACAGGTCCAACAAGCGACCATACCACAGGAACTCTCCAAGGTAGGTTAGTTGACCTAATTAAAAATAAAAGTATATATACACCTCATAAAAAGTATGGTATGTTTAGTGCGATGGATATCGTGTAAATGATCACATATTTGATTGTAGAAACACACGAGTAATTTTGTTGATAAATTAAAAATTTCCATACTTTTCTTTCGTTTGTTCTATGTCATACTGTATGGCAACTGGTCAATTGCCATTAAATTAATAAACATAATTCTTCCTTTAATAATATGTCTTGCATGTTGATGCAGCGAACGCTTCACGTTTTTTTTTTATTCCTACAGACATCCTTTAAAGCAGTAAAACTGTGCAGAACCATTTTAATGTATAAACATATACTATACAAAGGCACGTGTTTTCACTTTTTCGTTTTAGGCAAATACTATTATATAGAAACAAGTGCCCCTAGACAAGCTAACGAAACGGCCTGGCTTCAAAGTGAATACCTGTCATCTTCAAGCGGAGAAACAAATTGCTTGCAATTCTGGTATAACATGTTTGGGACCAGTGTCGGATATTTAAACGTTCTTTTGTCAGAGAACGCAACCATGCCTGGATATAATATCTGGTCAATAAAAGGAAATCAAGGACCAACGTGGACTTTTGCGCAAGTAACAGTCACCACGGATGGTCTATACAGGGTATGCACTTCATAAGCAAACATGAACAATCATAAATTATCTTCTACATAATGAATGTCCAATAATGTATTATATTCGTCAAAAGATATTGCCTATACTCATGTATACTCATCAACAATATAGACCCATCATGGAAACTTAATGTGGGTAAAGGCCCTGAAACAGTTTCGGGTAAGTTATCATGCCTATCGCTTCTAAACCAATTTAAAGCGATGACTCTGTCATGGTTTTCCGTCTTTAAATCACATCGTCCCATGTTTAATTAATTTTATCGAACACCATTCTTATAAAACGTAATATCATGCAGATGTATATCATTTTAGATCATATTTGAAGGAACAGTTGGGAATGGTAATGAGGGTGACATTGCGCTTGATGATATCTCATTTGAACAAGGCAACTGCTCCGTTGCACAAATGATGACATCGGTATCGTCTAGCATTGTGACATCAACCGTTCCGATTACGCCAATGACAGGCTTTATTGGACAAGGTAAACTTGTATTAAAAAAGTAATCCAACCAGCCGACGAACAATGAAATAAATTCATTTACTGTTTCTTAAACTTGAATGCAATTATTTCTAAATTTCAAATATAGCTTAACGAACAAACCATTGTCAGCTTCAGTTTTAAAGACGTCAACACATGTTTAAAACACGTATTACAAAGTATCAATTCTAAATTAATCACATGAATTTGCTCTTAAAAGGTTAGCTAGCCATGACAAATGGCATGTGTGTTATCAAGGTTGATGATCATTTTGTTCGTTTATCTTTGCGTGTTTCACAGGTTGCTATGGCGACCCATGCGTTCGAGGCGTTTGTTATGTTCACTTAGACGAATACTTTTGTCTTTGTCCATCTGGAATCCAAGGAATAAACTGTGAAATAGGTATACATGTAAACGTAATTCCCAATGTGTATTTACACCTACTGAGTGTTGCACTCGGATAAAACACTAAAAGTACATGTGTGCTTTAATAACATTGCGTTGCGTTATTTTATGAATGTGTATGTGTTAAATTTAGTGTAAACATTCGTTTTAATTGTTCCTCCAGATATAGACGAATGCAGATCAAACCCATGCACCAATGGAGCAACGTGTAAAGACGGTGTTGATATGTTTATTTGTCACTGTCCTGATGGATATACTGGACATTTATGTGAAACATGTAAGCATGTACTAATACTTTTTTAATAGGATGCAATTTCTGTGTTCACTTATTAAATTGTAGTGGGAAAACTAAGACATTAGGTCACACATTGTTGCTGCTTTGTTTCGCATTCAAATTATTTAACGGTATCCGGTACAAGCGCTAGTGTCCTTTATTAATTTAAAGAAGTGAAACTCCAGAAGCTGCAGCAGTATTGTATTTCTATCATACACACCTTCGTGGTCCTTTATTTATGTCAAGGAACAAAAGCCAAAACGGTACAGTACGGCACAAAACGAAACAACATATACACATAGTAGAATAAAGCTGGGATCACCGCCTTGGAACGGTCAATGCTAAGCACTGGGGGTTTAAACCGATTATAGAGCGCTCAACCTCACACTTGGCCCAGCAATATTCATGAAACATATAAGTGTAAATTACATTAAACCTCATAGCATTGCAACTCAAATTAAACAGTAATAAAAGGGAATTAAAACTCATTCAATTTAATAACTATTTAATAACTCAATGGTAGGAATGAGGCAAGAACAACAGAGTTAAAACTTTTATAGGCACGATGAAATGAAATTATGAACATGCATCAACTACATCCCTTCTTTTTACAAAAAGATTTAAGAATATAGCATCATATAGTTAATATTTCAGATCATTATCGCGCACCTACAGGAAGAAGCAGCAATATTGGGTGTAAAAGATCCAAATTACATACTTGATTGTTTATGTGACTGTTATATACTAAAATGTAAATGAAAATGATTGTTATAACTAAAAAGAATAACCTTATAGACTGAGGCGATAATTTATCAAAACGAAAATTATACTAACAATGATAAAGAAGGCTGCGTGATCTATACACGCGTATATTATTCAAAATAAATAAAACGAAGCTTAAAAATAAATCGATCAAATCGTAATATTTCAGATACGGATCCTTGTAGCTCAAATCCATGTGTGAGAGGGAAGTGCTTTTCTCACCTGACTTTGCACCTGTGCATTTGTCCCCCGGGCTTTTCCGGACAGTTTTGTGAGAAACGTAGGTTTCAATATGGTTCAACTCCAAATGTGTGTGTTAACGACCCGTATATTGTTGTATATAGAATTTGGTACACTATAAATATACGTTTTGTCAAGGGTATAATTACAGTGACGTCTTAGAATTTTAAAAACGCAAAACTTATTTAACATATTTGGTTTCATAAGTTCTGTAAGATAAAAATACACCTTTTTATAATCTAAATCACAATTACTAATCGAGTTAAACCCGTAACATACCCATACGTGTATATGTATATGGCTACTTCCTTTATTATCGATGTATTATCATTTAAGATGTCGACCATTGTGCTAGTCATCCATGTGAAAATAATGGCCGCTGCAGTAATGTCAATACTTCGTACACATGCGAGTGTCCATTTGGATTTTCGGGACAAGATTGTTCTAAAGGTAGGGATTCCTTCCATTATTTCATCTACATTTGTGTGCTACAATGTTTCTCATTTTATTCAGCATAAAAAGTTTAATCTTCTACAGTTCAACAAACAATGCTACCGTTTTATTACAATAATTCTTAAAGTAAAATACGGGTTTATTATTATTTATTATAATACAAGGTACAAAACTCAAACAAAAAAACACAGTTTTTTTTATATTTGTGTAAACAATCTTTCAAACATTCACATCAAACGCATTTAGATAATATGTATTTACGAAAGTTTTATGCAATGCACCTCAACAGAGCATGGAACAAAATGCTTCGCCTGTACAGACAAAGCGCTGGATTCTATTTGCAACACAGTTACTACGTGCAACTCAGACGAGGTAATTCAGAACAAGACAACATCTATGCACTAACACATAAATAAAATCTTTTTTGTAAGATGCGTGTGCATCGTTCAGAAATACCAAAAATATGTATGTTGTTATATTTACGTTATTTGTATTTAACAGCTATTTGTAAAAGCAAGTATAAACGATTTCAATGTCAACATGTTATTCTCGCAATCTTAAACCAACGTATGCATATGACCAAGGAATGTTGAACACAATAAATTAAAATTATATGTATTGACTTAATCAAATATTGTTTTCTTCAATGACAATATATAACGAGCATCTTCGATACCGACACGTTTACTCGTATTTTGTGTAGAACCAAAATTGTGTCTGTGTGTCAGCAGTGTTTTATGTGTTTTGCAACGACGTAAAGAGATCACTCGCTTTAAGTATGTGTGTATTATATTGCGAATGTTTTTTAACAACAGGTTTGTACATAAGTATAACAAGAGGGCCATCACGGCCCTTAACCGCTCCTAAAAACTGACCAAAAGGTTCAAAACTTGTCGAAGATGTGACCTGATGAAATATTGTTTGACCGCTATTGACCCATATTAAAAAAGACCTTGATATAATCAAGATAAATATTCAATTCAAGATTAGGTCATACATGTAGCGTCTTAAGTTGTAACAAGGTTTTCCTAAGATTTGACCTGTTGATCTAGGTTTTGGCCGCACGTTACCCTGATTCGAACGTCGCCTATATATTGTCAAGATAAACATTCTGACACGGTTTCTTTAAAAAGCATTCATTAGTGAGCCTTGTAGAGTGATGAAAGTATTGTGTGTACACACGTGACTCATTGCTTTTGAATTGACCATTCTATGTCGGTTCATGATTATGCGTGTGTAATGTTAGTTCTGGTCTTGTCAAGTGAATTATTTTGGTCTCACAGTTATGCAATTGGTTCCTCTTCATTAATAACCGACTGCTTTTTACAATAAGGTTTCTGTCAAGCTGGTGCAGCTAAAATGTCACTTTATTAGTACTAGATATTGCCAAATTATCAAGACATTAAAACATTCTGACCAACTTGCCTCAAAATTGTATGGAATATGTGGCCTCTAGAGTGGTAAGGGGCTGATTGTTGACAACGAACGACACATCCCCCTAAGACGCATCCGAGACATTATGTTACCACACAAACTCACAATTATCATTTTTGTGCTCAGGTGAGCTCAAACACATATTTTCGAAAAGTCGTATCTTAACGCGTAGGAATGTTATATATTTGGTGTTTTTTCTCCCTGTTTTGTTTCAGTCCTGCTATGTTGAAACATTTCTTGATGGAGATGGATCCTTTAGATATGATGCGGGATGCAGACCCAGTTCGGTGTGTATCATGTCTGCTGAACATTTAACTTATTCACCGCTGACAATTAATACTCCATTTTCATAGTTGAATCGACTGAAATTTTATTGTAATACATGTTTCGTTTTAAAATAATAAACTTATAATTGTTCCAATCTATTTCGGATTCGTGCATTCCATATTTGCACTGAAAATGGGATCAAAAGAAAAGCACGCGCGATTGAGTTCGCTTTGACAAAAACTCTTTTATTTACAGAACTGTTTGCCATCTACAGGAGATAATTGCACACACTGCTGTGAAACTGATTACTGCAACGATAACGGATGTGGACTTAGAGGTACCAATTATCAAGATAATATGAATATGATTGCTTTGTGTATGTACACATGAATATGTCCTTTTTAAAGTACGACTTTTCGAAAATAAAGTTAGCTTTTCTTCGAAAACAACATAGCATCAATAAACTATATTCATTTTGTGGCTTCTCAGAAACTAGCAAACCATATTTGTTACCAAATAAATGCAAGAAAATTGACAAGAAAAAGAAAAGTTGAGCCCGCTGTCCTCCAACAGCTCTAATTATTATATATTCGTGTTACATAAGAATGTATTATTAATCGTGTGATGTGTTCTATAAGTGTATAGCATATCTCAGCATTGGTCACAGTTCGCTTATTGTAAGTGAACATTCAAGTTATGTTTAGTTGTGATATAGGCCTCCGGCCCCTGACACATATATATTACAAATGCAAGACAATGGTGTGTGAACAATTGGTTGACATGTAAGCATATTATCAAGTGGTAAACAATACTTAACAATAGCATGCTAAAAAATTGTATAACACTTGCACGAAGTAGAGCGAAAATGTTATATTAACATCAATCAAGTTACGTGTGATGTTATACATACACGACGAGCTTTAAATCACTTGATTTCAGGCTACCATCCTGCAAGTGCGCGTGGGCCGATATGTTTTGACTGCGATGACACGACTGACATAGCCTTCTGCAAGCAGATCAAAGCATGTTTCCCCGACGAGGTAATAATTGCTATTTGGAAATCAGTGAAACACTTTTGTTTACTGCTTATTTACATAAGGTTTAAATCAAACGGACCATAATCCACGGTGTTATGTTTAGTGGTTCCAGATGATTGCCCTCAAACTCTTTTGTCATATACGAATATTCATGTTACACTAGTTCACATAACAATAAAAATGTGTTTTAACCTAGCGATAAGTTGTGTTCCGAATAAGGGCTATTAAACCTTACTTATTTACATTCAAATTACTTATGCACACGTTGCATGACTGAATAACTTTTTTACAGCAGTTTGAACAAAATCCTATTCGTATTATACCATCATTACTGAAAATTAATTTGATTCGTTAATCCAATGTTCCGCCATATAATTATGTACTTCATAAAAGCAGGAGTATGTATTTCTTATTTTAAAATGTATAAGTGATACTATCATGTTTGGCATAACTCTTTATTAAAAACTTATCTTGTCACAGGGAATGCTTTATACTGTTGTATTGTGCGTAATATTTTTGGAAAGATTCCACGTGTCTTATTTTGTTACAGATGTGTACAGTATATGGAAGCCCGGAAATGAACTACGACAGCAAATGTATTTCCAAGAACAATAAGGTTTGTGGTATTGTAACTTATTGCGGAACATGTATTTTTGTCACGCCAATAGAAACTTTATGATCTCTCTTTGTTCGTGAACAATGTCACAATACATATTTGTTTTATACGCATTTCTTCTTTCTCTTTTAGTGCGATGTCCAAGGCGGTGACGGGTTTTGTCAGTACTGCTGCAACCACGACTTTTGTAACCGAAATTGCACTGTTCAGTAAAATTCGACTAGCGAAAACTTTAGAAAATGCCCATTCTTATCAACAATGCGGTCCGATTTCTTAAATTCTCATAGGCTCTCTATCACGTTACAGAAGTACAACAATTGATCCACAAATACGTATGCCCTGAAGACTTGCCAAACCAAAAGCCTTGTAAAGTGTCTGTTAGTTTTCCCCGGTCGATGTTTCTTTGCGGTTTATCTTTGTCTTGTCCTTCATTAGTTGAACAAGTGATGGCATAAGGTCACCTACTGTGGCGCGTTGACAGGCATGGCCACACATAGACTTCTACAAATATTTCTGAAACAGTCAAATCAGCGAAGTTAATCGTCGTTTGCATTCTTAAAACAAATTGAATGTGCATATCCTAATATCGAACTTTATGTCCTTGATGCTTACAAAAACCTTTATTTAAAACATTGATTTTTTTACAAGTGTTTATGCCTATGAATGACATGTATTTAAACCATATTAAACGGATTTTCAGCATCATTGAAGTGTTTATCCTATACGGAAAATGAATGTACACAACTGGCAGTTCTCTAGGCCTTAGTCAAAACCAAAAAACGAAGAGTTGTTGTTTGAAAATGGCACCCTGAGCAATAACACTTTGGGGGAATTTAATGCAAAAAACAAAACACCTGTCGATTCAAGAAAACCTATTTAATTATATATAAATCTATCCACGCGCTATAACAATATCTTTTCTTCATAAATTCAAGGTTTGTTATTTTATGACCATTTCCTGTCACAATCCTTAAATCAGAACGTACGCAAGAACATTAGAAGACCAGGAGAAGATATGGATATGCTGGTAACATTCGTCTGTGCAGATGTTTCCAGCTGAGAATATGCATCTATACACATTAGGTATATGCAATTGCATTTGATTAAACTCGTGAACTAATGTACTGTAAACGCAATTGATGCTAATAGAAAGGTTCTGTTATAAACAAACCATTTATAATGGGTGGTTCTTTCTATGACATGAACTTTTCTCATATGTATTAAATATTCAACTATATACATGTATTTAATCTTGTTATGTTTTTTTAATTAGCCCACGATGTATTCAAAATGTATAGAGTATAATTTTTAAATAGAATGAACAAGATAAGATCTACGTTTTTAAACAAGTACCATGGCACATTGAAGCAGTCTATTAAAGAAAAAAATACTATTGGATTTTGAAAGCACGAACACGTAAAAGCATCTTTGTAAACCGTCCTCGTCAAACCCGTGCTTGAAAATATATGTACAGCTCTAGAAGTCACATTTTTTGCCTAATCATCGTGACACTTAATCAAGACATTGGTTTTATTGATATCTCGGACAAGTTGGAAAATGGCTCAGATCGGTGAAAAAACACACTCTTTAGCTCATCTGATTGCTCAGGTGAGGTTTTAGGATCGGTCTTTGTCCGTCGTCCGTCCGTCCACATTTAGTTTGTATACACTCTAGCATTCACATTTCTCAGCGTTCTTTGTCAAAGTTGCTGAGAAACTATATGGCCACAAGATCTCAGTCAAGTTTGATAATGAGCAAATTCGCATAATAAATGACAAAATTATTGCCCTTAGATTGTCAAATTTTTCATTATATTATACAAAATCCTTGTTAACACTCTAGAGGTCACATTTTTTTTTATTTTTTATGAATCTTGGTCATAATATTCACTTTTGTAAGCAAAGTTTGATGCTTGGTCATGAGGGATCAAAATATATGTCACCAGGTCAAACTTTACAAAAACCTCGTAAACACTCCATACGCCAGAGCTTTGGTTCAATAAAGATGAAACTTGACAAGGATGTTTGTCTGGACAAAATATAGGGCAAGTTTGACGTTTGGTTATGTGGGACAAAATCTAGGTCATGGGTACTAATCTTACAAAATCCTTGTAAACACACTAGAGGCCATAGTTCTGGTCCAATAATGATGATACTTGACCAGGATGTTGTTCTTGATTCTAGGCAAAGTTTGACATTGGGTCATGTGGGGTCAAAATCTTGGTCACGAGGTCAAATCTTACAAAAACCTTGTAAACACTCAAGTGCCCATAATGTTTGATTCAATAATGATAATACTTTAGGAGGAAGTTTGTTAGGGCAATATTTAGGCAAAGTTTAACATTTGGGTCATGTGGGGTCAAAATCTAGGTCACCAGGTCAAAGCTTGAAAAACCTTGTTAACACCAAAGATGCCACATTTGTCATTCAATTGCGATGAAATCTTGGGTCATGTATGATAAAAAAATCTAGGTCATCAGATCAAATATTATAAAAAGAAACCTAAATAACACAATTAACGTTTTTTTTTGTTAAAATTGTTTTGCACATGGTTTCACGAATAGAATATGTACATCATTGATTAAAGTGATTTGTCAAATTTATAATTCGGGAGCTGCACATTTTGAGTGGTAAAAGGTCAAGGTCATCCTTCAAGGTCAAAGGTCAAATGTATGGGGGACATAGTGTTGCGCAAACACAACTTGTTTTTTAATACTTAAGTATTTTAAGAGAATGATTTTCTTGATGCAAATAAAAGTAATAGTCGTATCTGACTCATCTGGCTCAAACACTTGATCACTAGGTCATATTTTTGACAAAGATTGCATGAACCGACTCCTCTTAGGTGAGCGAACTAGGGCCATCTTGGCCCTCTTGTTTTATAAGGCGCAGGCTAAGTCTCAAACAGGGCACGTATGCTTAGACACAAAAAGAGCAATGCAGTAAGAATCTAACAATGCTTGAACAATATGTGCTGTCTTAAAAAGTGATTTTGTACCAGTGCAACATGTGGTTTAAGAGGGTTACTTTGAAAAACTTTCTCAATTAGGCTTATGAGCCTCTTCAGCCGACTTAAAGAAGGTTAAAGGTCCAAACCCATGTTTAGTCAAATTACACTAAAACGTTTTTTGCTTGGTAGTAAGATGTTGAAAAACATATTGGACTTACCTTAAATTGGATCAATTTCTCAATCATCACGTTTGAGTAAGTAGTTATGCACTAATGGTCTTTGTGTTTGCGGCCATTTGGAATTGGTCATGTTGAATTTCTATGTTGCGTTATAGACTTACATACTATTTTATTATCTTATCTGTGTTCTTTGCCCCCTGAAACCTAAGTACAGACACCAAAGCCATCACATTTGAGTGGATACTTACATAGTTATTAACAAAAGTAGGTTTTGGCGGCCATCCTGGCGGCCATATTGATAAAAAAAAACATTCTAGAAGTCCGATTTTGGTATACTTTTAATATGTTATTAAATACCTCCAGCCCTACCAGGATCAATTAAAAGGCTACTTTGGAGAGGGGGGGGAGAGGTTGATAGAATTATTTTCATATATTGACCCGACTATTGCTTGTTTGTAACGCTTTAAAATTAATCATATTATAACGCTTTATAATGAATATTTATTAACGAAACTGAACTATCATAAAAAGTCATCATTAGTGTAATTTCGCTCCCTAGTGAACATTGTTCTTTTATTTTTGAAACTGTGACACAAAGTTGTAATAATGTCATTTCGACAATCGGTTAACACGTCCCTTTAATTTAACTTTGGACTATATTTACACGCGCATAAATAACACCATTATATCATAATAACATGTAAACTGCATCTCAATGTAATGTAAAAGGTTAGGAGACGCCATTTCTTCACAAAGTTTACATTACACTCATTAAAGACGACGGTAAGTTTTAAAATCACTGGAACTTGATGCAAGTGCTATTGTTTGATGAAAAAGCGATATAATTAAACGTTAACGTATATCTATATACACGAATATCAATGACACACTTGATGTATTTTCTCTGTAGTACGAGATACCCCATTCATCTTTTCCATTTTTATCGCTAAATCACTCAACAAAAATCACCAAAAGACATGATCTGCACTGGTACATGTCCAGTGCACTGAATCGTCGGATAGATCAAGAATAAAGGCATATGATCCGATTTCGTATGAACAATGTATTGCTTTAAATATAAAATGCACTTACATTTGTTGGTTAAGTGCACACACTTGGAGTACATGTATGCAATATTGAGGTACCAGATGTTTGGCTGAAAAGTGGTTTATTAAATGATTTGAACACAACTTCTTTGACATAGTTCTTCTTCGGGACATTCATTAAAACAGACTGTGTAGTTTACGTTGACACACTTTTTGTTCTTAATACGCATCGATTGAGATTACTAGTATATTGAATAGTCAATTGGAAAGTTGGTGATAATCTTTGTTTATTCAAACGCTTACAACTGTTTAGTATAAATGTCTTCGATATTGTAAATAACTAAACATCCTTGAGCTAACCGGTACTAAGTAATTGTTAAAATGATATTCCAAATACAGTATTAAAAATAAAAATTAAGTACATTAACAATATGCGTTAAAAATGTTACAGACTCTTTGTTGATTATCAGTTTTTCTCGACAACTTTTTTTCGAATACGCATCTATTGAAAAATGTATTGATTGGTCAACTTGAAAATTGATGATCATCTTGGTTTATTCAATCGTTTACCACTTTTTAGCAATATAATATTTAAGTATGTTTGTAAATATATATTGTGGGCTTGGTATCCGTTATTATGATCCCCCAACAATAAATCCGCCTCTCTGTCTTTCTGGAATAAAATAAGTACATGTTCGTTAATAACATTCAAGCGAGCCCCAACGGAGACCTAGCATTTTATGAGCGATTGACACAATGTAAATTACACGTTCGAGTAAACTCACAATTACTTAAGAACTGTATTTTAGCGGAATAATTACATCTTGGCATAATCTTGCACGTTCACATTGAGTAATATTTGACCATACTTAAATGGAATTTCATCAAAATGATTACACAATCATCGATTGTGGATTTAGGGCGAAGTGGTGGTCATATACTCACACATTCTTATGTATCGTTATCAAAAATCAAATCAAATCGAATCAAATTTTATTTAAAGTCGGTACATGTGTAACAAAGAAACATTAGCTATGAATAGCTATTAACCGACATTTACAATAATAACAATAAATAACATGCATATTTAAAACAAACATCAGCATTAAATGATACATAATCAATCCTATAGACTTTTAAGACATGAGGCATTTAAAAACAAATATATTCATACAGATGCTAAATTAAAAGAACTGACAGACTACAAACATCACAAATATAATTGGAAGAAATAATAAATAAAATTAAAATTTGTGTTGAAGTTAAATTAAAATTTGTGTTGAAGTTGCTGATCTTGACCTAGGTCTAAAAACTGCAATAAAACGAAATACATAAGAAACTGAAAAGGAAAAAAGTACGAAAAGTCTAAAAACATATATCCCCCTAAATCAGATTTGGAAAGAGCTGATCAGCAACTTCGTCACAAGTGCATGACACAAATTGGAATATATTTCATAGTAAAAACATGAAAAGCAGCAATAACATGCACACAAATTATGCAAAAAGAAAAGGACTCACGCTCTTAGGGTAAAAGAGAAGGGAAAAGGATGATAACTTCACATAAAAACAAAGCAAACAGAAGAAAACAAGTAAGAAATGCAAACAAAAAAATTAAATTANAGTAAAAAAAAAAAAAAAAAAATGCAAACAAAACTACAACTTAATAAATGAGGCTATGTAGCTGTGGAACAGCAAGAACAAGCGCAACTTTAACATGAAAAGCAGCAATTACATGCACACAAAGTATGCAAAAACAAAAGGACTCACGCTCTTAGGGTAATAGAGATGGGAAAGGGATGATAACTTCACATAAAAACAATGCAAACAGGAGAAAACATGGAAAATGCAAGCAAAAACAAATAACATAGCAGTGCAAACAAAACGACAACTAAATAAAGAAGGCTATGTAGCAGCGGAACAGCAAGAACAAGCAAAACTCTCTCCACTCCATGCGCCGACCAAACTTCGGAAGCAATTGTAGTTCGATTGGTCTCTGAAGTTTTGAGGTAGAGAATTCCAAAGCTTGGCCGCGCTGAAGCGGAAAGAGCTGATGCCGTATCTTGTGGTCCTTACCTTGGGTATAACAGCAGTATTGGAGTACCTGAAAGAATATGAAGTCTGTTTAATAGTTAACAAGTCATGTAAGTATGAAGGTGTGTCTCTATTTATTTATAATTTTATTTGAAAGATTCTAAAGCTATAGATCTTAAGCGACGTACATTCAAAGATGGTAATTTAGATTTGGATAATAGTTCACAATAGGAAGATGTATAATCTGAGTAGATGAAACGAAGTGCACGCTCTTGTATTTTCTCAATTTTTTGAGTGTTGACTTTGCCACAGAAATGCCATGTTAAAGGACAATAATTAAAATTTGACAGAATAAATGAGTAGTATATGTTTATCTTCCCTAATTTACATAGTTTGTTCCCTAGTCTTTTTAGCACATTTAATTGTCTTGATGCTTTTCTACAAATATTGGAAATATGTGTATCAAAGTTAAGCCTGAAGTGTATGGTGACACCCAGTAGTTTGATTTCCTCGTCACACTTAATTTCAGAGCCGTCCAAAGTCAAAGAAATATTGGAATCATGTGTTTTCTTACCAAGTGATATTGCTTGAAATTTATCAGGATTTGCTTCCATTTTGTTATCCGAGAACCATTGAATTAATGCCATGCTATCATTTTCTAATGTATGTTTTACTGTATCCACATTTTAATCAAAGAAAGAAATGGTATTGTCTTCTGCGTAATTGTAGAGATTGCTATTTTGTACAAAATGAAAAATCTCATTTATAAAGATATTAAAAAGGATGGGCTCCAGAATAGATCCATGAGGAACGCCCTTATATAGGTTTTGAAATGAGCTTTTAATATCATATAACTTTACACATTGTTTTCTGTTTGAAAGATAGCCGTTAATAAGTTCAAGGGCACTTCCTGTGACACCATAGGCTTCAAGCTTTAGTAAAAGCAGATCATGAGGGAGGCAGTCAAATGCTTTTGACAGGTCCATCAAGATTGCTGCTACATATTTATTTTCATCAAGGTCTCTTTTCCAGTCTTCTATTACCCTAAGCAGCGTGGACTGACATCCATATCCAGGTCTAAAGGCTGACAAGAAAGCATGAAAATGTACATGAAAAAAGTCAGATATCTGAGTATTGATGGCTCTTTCAAATAATTTTGATATAACAGGCAAAATGCTAACTGGTCTATAATTACCTTTATCTAAAGTACTATTCTTTTTATGCAGGGGTGTCACTTGTGCTACCTTTAATTGATCCGGAAAAACTGCTGTAGAAAAAGATTGATTGATGATGTCTGTTAATGGAGCAACTATTGTGGGTTTTGCTAATTTAATCAGTTTACTTGAAATGCCATCAATACCCGTTGCTTTCTTACAATTTAATTTATCTATTTGCTTGTCAACAAAATCCATTTTTACTGGTTCACAGTTGAAATTAACATCATTGTTTTTCTTATGCTCAGCTATTTTAATTAAACTAGGGTGTTCCTTATTTACTGAAATACTATCATTTCCAATATTCTTGGCAACATTAACAACAAAATGTGTTTGTGAAACACTATGTCCCCTTTTGAGCGATTTTGACCCATTTATTTGACCTTTGACCTTGAAGGATGACCTTGACCTTTCACCACTCTAAATGTGCAGCACATGCATGCCAAATATCAAGTTGCTATCTTCAATATTGCAAAAGTTATGGCCAAATGTTAAAGTTTGTGCAAACAAACCAACAAACCAACAAAAAAACAGACAAGGCAAAAACAATATGTCCCCCAGTATAGACTGGGGGACATAAATACTGGGGGACATAAATAAGTAATTAAAAATATTACATAAATCTTGTTGGTCATTTAAAAGAATATCATTTTCACATAAAATTGTATCATTAGGAGTGTTACTCCCCTTGTTAGTCAGAAAAGGTTTAACAGTAGGCCAGATTTTTTTGGATTGGAACCCACCAACACACCTGTCAATGAAGTATTTAATCATAGATTTTCGAGATATTTTTGTAACCAAATTCTTTTGTTTTCTGTAATTTTCCCAGTTTAAAGAAGATTTGTCTTTGTTATACTTATTTAAAAGCATTCTCTTTTTGTAAACTGCTTGTCTCAGCGCTCTATTCATAAAAGGGGCTGGCTTATCTTTAAACCTTTTCCTTCTAACAGGGGCATGCTTGTCAGCCACTTTAATAAATGTATTACTAAAATTGACATAATTGGTATTGACATTGTCACATGGTTCAAGGTTACACATAGCTTGTGAAAGATCTCTATTGAAAGCATCAGTATCATTTTTTTTAAAGCTTTTGTAGGAACGAAAACGTTTCTTTAGTAGTGGTACCTCATGTTTAAATTGTGCTCCAATAATATTATGAACATCACTTAAACCGCAATTAAAATTACATGTACTGCTTATAAAAGAACTACTGTTGGTTAAAATGAGATCTAAAAGTGTTGGTTTACTATTTTTTGTAAAACAAGTAGGTTTCTTTAAAATATTTGTGAGATCAAAACTATCACACGAGTTCAAAATAGGCTTACATTTCTCGGTCTGTAACATATCAAAATTTAAATCCCCTATTACCATACAATTATCAGTTTTAGACAGTATTTTATCAATAGTCATATTGAAATCGTCATGAAATGTTGCATCATATAATGACGGTGGTTTGTATGCTCCACATATTACCCATTTTGACCCACTTGAATTTACTTCTACAGATATTGATTCAATGTCTTCAAATTACATGTCACATACCCTATCCCAGGCAATGTCTGACCGCAAGTATGCCATTACTCCTCCACCACTGGCTGTCCTATCCGCCCTCCACAAGTGATAGTTATCCACCGCAAACTGTGCATTTGGAAAGGAATTATCTATCTTGGTCTTTGATAAAAACAAAATATTTTTGGTTAATAGTTCTTGGATATATTTAAACTTATTTTGAACACTGTTAATGTTTAGAGACGCACAAAGAAAACGATTTGGCTGTTTTAACGTAGCTGAACGAGAGTGTCAAATATACTGGGAGTATCCGTTGTTGATAGGTTCGAGTCATCAAGAAGTTCCGAGTGAAATGAATCTTCAAAACAAGAATTTGAAAAATGAAAGTGCGAACAAGAGTGGCAGGTCCACGCATCTTCGGATTTACCAAGCTGTATATAGTCTTTATGGGTGATCCATTCACATGAGATATGGTTCCATGTATAGCACGCATCGCATTAGATAGCTTTACCATTCCACGGTATTGGCCTGTGGCATGACCCACAAGGGTCTCTCCCAGGACCTGGGTTCAGTGCCATATCTCCACAGACGAGCAGTAGCATACAGGCATGTTGTCGCGTGATCAGTCAAACAGGAATATATAATGGAACAGTTCTATTAAATTTAATAGCATAGAAAAGTATGGTCCATTTGTTGAAAGTTGGTTCTGGTACTAAAGTACATGTGTAGTTATTGAGTTTGTCGTTATCCGAAACACCGTTGTCCAAACTACCATGACATTGACTAATAGTAGTCTCACACACAGGCGATTGTCTATCTGAATACTGAATGACAGATAATATGAATATTGTTCTCAGTATAATATACATGTATCTTGCCATTTGTTATGTTGTTGGCTTCAAAAACTCGTGACTGTTGTTGTATATCTCAGATGTTCCAGTTTACCTTCCCTCGCGAAAACACATTACATGTGTATCGAAAAATCGAAACGGATGGTTCTACATGTATATAAATACAACTTGAATCTTGAACATTTATTACTTGAAATATCGATATTAATCTGGTATTATACCACCTGGTATGTTTAGTTATCAGTAAGTAAACATTTACAACTGATTTTAGTATTTGTTAACGTGGGGAGAGTTAAGCGTTAAGAAATGTGTATTTAATATGTAAAATTGTTTTTTTTTTAACAAACGCCATTGTGTTCTCATTGTGTGTCACGTTATTATTTTATATTGAGTCTTAATATACAATTAAAATACAAAAATACATAATTCATTACCTAGCTCATAATATCAACGCAAAGTTGTTACATATTTTGTATATTTATTTACACAAGGCCTCTAACTGGTTGATCGAAAGTCATTTATGTAATTATTTGCAAAACCTTTCAGCTTCTGTGATTGCACATGAAAATGTTTGTGTAAATTTCAAGACTCTGAACTCAACAATATTCAAAACCGATTACACAGCGTTAACCCGAGGTGTATCTATACCACCGGATTGGTATAAATATACCGGGACAACATCTGGTGTTATAACACAAAGTTGCCCTACGCAATCAAATGCATGTGGAGCTAAAAATCAAATTTGGATTGAAGGTATCAACGTATTGTATCTTTCCACTAAAGATGTTGCATTGTTTTTTTGCGACAGTTTGTTAATCAATGTTAGTTAGGTGTTATGTGTAAGCAAATGTTTTGAAAGTATGTACATTGACCGATTAACACATGATTGCCATTGGTATACAAGTTGGTGTTGATCATAACTTGTATTTGTGATCGAGATTCACCGTAACTCAGCTGTATAAATGGTAAACCGCGCATGAAGGACATAGGTAGGCTTTGTGAGAGTCTGTTCTCGTGTTGTGATAATTAGCATTTATGTTAAATTATCATTTGCAATATTCGCAATATCTTTGTGTACAAGTGGTCACGAAGGTGTCAATAATACGATTTCATCCTTTTTCAGGAACTCTACCAACGTTTGGAAGTGTTATTCAACAAATTCCGTCATGCGTGCGAACCGACAGAAATGGCGTTATCAACTGCTGCTGCCGGAGAAATACACTGGAGATTGCAAATTGCAATGCCTTTTTTGTATACCACTTAACGCCAACAGCTCCTGGAAGTAATTACTGCTTTAGTGAGTAAAATACTTGTAACATATTTGTTAACGGTTTTATATTTATTTTATTAAATAATTTAAATATCATTCAAACTTTATTATATGTTTATATTTTTACAAAATATTAATACAAAGTTTTTAAACCGTGGTGTTTCAGACGCTACAGCGCCAGATCTCTCCACAGTTACGATACCACAAACAACAACCATGGTCACATCTCAAGGTAATTCATTACTCTGACTGTCGGGAACTTTCTTGTATAAAATCAATATTCAAGCATTATCGTTGAATACTGAACTCTCATACATAACATGTTAAGCTATAATTAAAAATATACACATATGTTTCGGACACTTCATCGACAAGGAATACTCTGCCACTAACAACACAAACAAGAAGTGAGTGCTGTACACGTCATTTGTTTTTCTAAAGGGGTAACTTGTTAACATTGATGTTGATCAAAACCATCATAATAACATGCCTATTGTGTAGAGGTAAATTACTTTCAATATGTATGGACAAAGGCCATTCACATATTTACACACCATTGAAAAGATACCGACATATTTACCAGTAGCAACATTCGAAACAGAAATGCTCATGTTATACACGTATTTATTGCTAAACGTTACTTCCATGCAAACCTGCTATTATAATTCTTCAGACAATACAACAACCGTGCAGTCGACAATTACATTTCAGCAGACAACTTCAGTAAACAACACACCGCCTGGTAAGTACTGTTTCTGCCGCGTACCTGACTTAAAACAATTAATAATGCGTAACAAAATCACTTTGTTGTTAAGTTTTTCTTCATATAGATGCACGTATAAATCGTAATTTTTAAGTACATGTGTTAAAATATAACAGGTACTTCGACTTAAACACTTTAAAACGCAAAAGCGCCAATTACGGCGGAAAAAAATACATCATTGACTTACTATTTCTATTTATACTAAACAAATGTTTGTATCTTAAACAATCTTCAAACATGTACTCGATATTGTTTCAGACACTACAGCGCCAAATCTCTCGACGGTTACTTTGCCAAAAACAACAAAACATGACACATCACATGGTAAATAACTACTCGGACTGTCGGGTACTTTATTGTATAAAATCAATATTCAAGCCTTATCGTTGAATACTTACCGTTCAGATAAAACATGTTGAGCTTTTGTTTAAAAGTAAAAAGGTACGCATATGTTTCAGACAAAACGTCGATAAGTACTACTCTGCCACTAACAGCACAAACAAGACGTGAGTGCTCCATACGTCAATTGTTTTTCTAATGGGCAGTCTTGTTAACATTGATTGTAGGGGCAAATTACTCTTAATATTTATGGACAAAGTTCATGCACATATCTATACACGATTGAAAAGATACCGACATTTTTGTCAGTGGTAGTGTTTGCTAATGACTGGTTAGTAATGTTTCTGTTACATAACCCTCTATGAAAATATTTAACGGTTAAAGAAATATTTCCAGTCATAAAGAAACACACATAAATTATCAATGTAATCACATGTATTTAAATCGTCTTATGCAGAGGTTTCTACGTCAGAATCTTACAATATTATAATGCCGATACGCATTAATAAATCACTGAGAGATGTTTTGCCTGCGAACTTTAACAGGCATTAAACTTGAAACGTATGTTGGGCAAATACAGTGTCGTTTAAGAATTGGCACTCACCGTTTTCCTAACGTATAACTTGTATATTCTTTCACTTTAAACTATTTTTCAGATGCCTAAACACGGTTAACGACTATGACCAGTCAAAAGTTAACGACACTTAAAATTACCACTCACAGTAAGTACAACATCAAAAATGAAGCGAGATTTGTTTTCTATTTTTATTTTCGGTAATTACAATACAAAAATGAACTAGTAAACTAAACGGTCAATGTTTTGATTGTAAAGAAAACTGTAAAGAATTTGTTTAATTTTCTCCGTTAGCAAATTTGGTAGACACTATTTCAAGTGATGCAAGTTCATTACTAAGCTGTCAAAAAACGCTACAAGTTTGTTGAAGACATCTACTCCACAAAGCATAGGTATTAGTTGTTATTATTTGCAACTAAGTGTATGAATAACTGGTATTCGGAGATGGCTATTTAAGAAATAATATGTTTAGGCCTAGTTTGTTGTAAAATAACCCACGCCCGGATGTTTAGATGATTAGGGGTTAAATCACAAGTCCGAAACTAGGGTGATTTGATATCTTGAGTACTATTTATTAAACATTTCTATTTCGAAAATCGTTCATTCGAAGTATCCGCATATTTCAAACCTTTCTTCTGGTCTCGATTCATCCCTAATTTCGTTCGCTATTGCGCATTGCGAAGAGGTTATCCGTAAAATGCCAAGCCATATATCACGTTTTGCAAATAATGTATAATAAATTCATCTTACAATGTTCGAATACAAAGCAAGTGTCAGTTCACAATATATACTTTAAACAAGCACTATCCTACGGTGGATGGTAGCTATTTATATCGTTACCAAGACAATCTCTCCTCAGAACGGCTTAATAAGTCTTTGAAACGAGATAACTTACTCGTGGGAAAGATTAAGTAAGTCGTGGTACCGAAAAGCTAACTTGTTGCAACGAAAAAGCTAATGACTAATTATATAAAACGTGGTAACAACATAGCTAACTCGTGGAAACAAGCTACTAAATCGCAGTAACGAGATAAATACACACATGTAATTATCGTGTATGTGCCTATTTAATATGCTGATTACTTATGGGCTTAGAACTACATAGAATAAATCTTATGCAATTTATCACTCTTATTCAGCTGGGTCGTCAGAAAGCAAAGAACAATCAGCAGAGCCCCCGGAATTGTTGATAGGCATTGTCACTGGCAGTGTTGTTGGATGTGTGGTGGTCATCATAGCGGTTATTGCAGCTGAAGTTTATATTAAAAGGTAATAACTGTTTTCAATATGCTGACTTCCGGTGTCGTAAAAAAAACATTCGATTATCAAATTAAATATGTAAGTTAAGTAAATGAAAGGAACCAACAGTGCATTAATTACATTTTGTAACGCCACTATTTGTTTTCTTTTCATATTTCGAGGTGATCAAAATGTTACCTATCCTGCCGGTACAGCCGTTGATTATCGTACGTCAGATCAGTGGATAAAATATATGAGGTTCAAAATACAACGTCCTTAGAACAATTAAGATTTGAATCGAATCTGAACATATATATTGTTAACGAGTATGCTTTAAATGACTTATCTTCAATATACGTGGAATTAAAAATTCAGTGACACCTGCATTACATTATTCGTATTGTATATTATTATGCCACTAGTGCACATTTACATAGGAGACGCTGACATGATATTTTAAAGTGTTATCGGATACCCCATCCGATAACGCTCTTTCACGCTATAACGTTCTATGTTAGTTTAGTCACGCCCACTCTGAGAACTACTTTTTTTCAGCCGTGGAATGTCGCTTACATCGATAAAATGTAAACAAACTTTGCGATTCATATTCAAAACAGTAATAACGAAGCATTTATTTCAAGAAAACACAAATAATTTATTAAGATAATAAAAAAAAATGAAATATCAATCAAATAAGCAATAATCAATGGAAAAATACAACAAATACAAATTTGCACCGCTGCCATTCATTTGCTCAAAGACCTATATATAGATGTATTATACGTCTTTCATTTGCTGCAGATGAACACAAATTAAAACAGTAATGATAAACATAATTATATTTACACAAATAGACTTAACACGTTTTAAATTTTAAAAAAAACACGACAAATTTGATCAAAATAAGACTTGATGACAAATATTCACTAAACATCTTGTCTAAGATTATATAAACATATGATAACTAATACTTTACATTGCTTTCCTTTTTTGTGGCATTCTTATAAAAAGCAAGGTACACAGGTGAATATCATACACTATGAATTAACATTGACAAAGTAAAATACTTAATACTTGATTGAGATGCTTTGTTTATACCTGTCAAGCCAAATAATTTTTAAGTGTCTGAAATCAATATTGCACATAAAAAAAATGGCTCTGTCTCCACACCCACACAGGAAATTTGTGTAGCCAACCTGAAAATGAAATATAAAAGAAGCCTTAAGAAAAACAACATCATAAAACACTCATTGCACAACTGCTTTACTAATAACATTCTAGATCTATAAATTTGTATTAAACTATTTAGTTAAATTTAGATTTCTATTATAAATATATGTTAAACAGGCAAAGATAAAACAATAACATAAAAATAAAAAAAATGCTTTAAAAATAAATTTGTCAACAAACAAGTATTACCTTTCTGAAAAAAAATAATTAGATGCGTTGATGTGAAGCTGTGCCAGGATGAAGGGGGGGGGGATATCTCGAGTTGGTTGAGGGGCAGAGAAAGACTCGGACCAGTGCAACTGACGATGGTAGAACTGTGCCGCCAAGAATTAGGGTAGATATCATGACCCATGGAATGTGTGGTCGCAACTTTCTGCCATTAAAAGAAAAACATTATTATATATTAAAATAAATAGATTTTATTAATAACATTTTTATGGCACAACTTGAACAAATTACAACTTTAATAGACACAATATTATTATTACAATATGAAAATGTATAAACGCCACTTTATATAAAAAAAAAATAAGAATTTCTTTAAACTTAAAATATTTTTATTATAGACTCAGGGCCTTTTTGCTTATTTAGCCTTTAGGGAATAGGCGTTTTCCCACAATTGTGAATGAACAGTGCGTGAATAATTTTTTTCCCAATTTTGAACAGTGCGCGACTCATTTTTTCAAATTTTGTACAGCGCGTTACTTATTTTTTCACAATATTGAACAGTGCGCGACTCATTTTTCCACACTGTTGAATGAACAGTGCGCAACTCATTTTGTCCCCAATTTTGAACGGTGCGCGATTCATTTTTTTTTCAAATTTTGTACAGCGAGTGACTAATTTTTTTACCATTTTGAACAGTGCGCGACTCATTTTTTTCACAATTTGAAGAGTTCGCGACTCATTTTTCCCCAATTTTGAATGAACAGCGCGCGACTCATTTTTTCCCAATTTTGAACAGGGCGCAACTCATTTTTTCAAATTTTGTACAGCGCGTTACTAATGTTTTCACAATTTTGAACAGTGCGCGACTCATTTTTCCACAATTTTGAATTAACAGTGCTTGACTAATTTTTTTCCACAATCTTGAACAGTGAGCGATTCTTTTTTTCAAATTTTGTACAACGCGTGACTCATTTTTTCACAATTTTGGACCTTGTGGGACACATTTTTCCACAATATTGAAATCAGAATGAACAGTGCTTAACTATTTTTTCCCCATTTGTGACTCATTTTTCCACAATTTTGAATGAACAGTGCGCGACAGTAGGATAACTGGCACTGATCGTTGGTTCATCAGAATGAGAATGGGTGTAAAAATACCACAAATAATGAAACATGTGTATTTAAGCATGTATAACAATGAAACTTACCAACCACTCGGCCAGGAAACATATGGTGCAGAAGCTGCGGGATTTAGGATGCTCTCCCACGGATATTTTGCAGATCAGTGGTCACACTGGCAGGCAACTTATGTTGGGATTTCCCAATTGTGAAGATATTAACCTCTGGCTCAGCAATATATGTCTCCAAACACAAAAATATGTTCATTTATTTTGTCAGTCAAACAACAATTAATCCATTATGTCACCCAGAAAGTCTCAAAACACGATGCAAAACCAAAGCATCTTCGTTTCGTCTCACACACAGCTGGCAGCGTCGCTGAATATTGCACAAAAGCAGCTTCCTTGTGAAGTTCCAGCGACTCGAAATCCACGCAGTCGCGTTCCCCACCCACTTTGACTTCGCACGTTGAGGGCTGTTTTTCGAGGAAACCGTTAACATCTCACGACTAAACGTATACTACGGAGATAGACAAGTTGAAAAATAAATCACTGTTACCAATTCCAATGTGCACATAACGTTAAAATCCCGTTCAATTTTGTAACTGTATTTATTGTTTCATTTGTTCATACTAGATCTACACATTCGCATTGACTTTGAGTTTAAAAATAGCCGTATGTGAAAGTACATGTACATATTCGATCGTGTTATTATAAAAAATATTGTAAATGTATAGTTAGTGCATGAATTGTAATTTTAAGTATCGATTTCTCACTTCAATTTTTTTATTTTGTTTAAATTATGTGCGTTAAAATGTTATTGTTTGTTGTTTACTTGCGAACTATTTCATACGAATATGCATTGCAGAATTTGCCCAAGTAGCGGATGTAATCAGGCCGCTTCATTTGCACATTTTACTACCGTACTTACCGTAAATAAAATTTAGCGTTCTTTTTTTTATTATCTTGTTTATATTTTCTTATTTGATTTAAATGTGGCATAATAAATAGAATATATGGTTGGTGACTTTTGATATCATGTGATATCAGACTCGTCCGATCATATTTTTTTATATTATTATTATTTCCTGATGACATTGCTTTTTGAGATATGTCACATGCGGAACTTTAATCCCATTTAGATCATTTGTATTTATATTGCAATTCCTGTGGGCTGAATTTTAATACTGCAAAAACGAACATAATTGTATTTCGGAAGAGGAGTTGATTCAAAGAAAACTAATAACTGGGCACGAAATAAACCTTATTGTTAACACTGGAATGACTTTGATTTAGAAGATGAATACCATGTAAATGTGTATGCATCTGTTAGACTGACTTAACAAGAAATATTAACCGTCTATTTTATATTAACCCATTTGCATGTAAATGCCACAAGGGTCAAGTTTCATGTTACACATAATTAATTTCTAATGTATGTCAATACATCAAAGACGTATTTTGAATAACCACGATCCGTATTAATACTGTTTATATAAATGCTATTAACGCTTCGACAGAACTGAAGTATTTTTTCCATCGATTGCGAAATATATGTATTCTTTAATATTCAAATACAGTCAGCGAGTTATCTCATCGATGTTCTTGGGTCATACGTTTTAATTGATTTATTTTGCAATTATAAATGCTTGTGAAATGTTTGTTTATGTCGACCGAAGGGAATTATTTCGTTGCCGTGGGTTGTTAAATGATTGTGGCGCAATCTGGGATGCCTAATAGAGGGACATTAAAACAAATAAGTCTTCGTTACACGAATTGCGGATTAGTGATCTGTCACGATAAACACTTGACAAATCGAACTGGCATTTACACTTTTGTGGATAGAATACTTAAAGTATTCAAAGTTGATGTTATATTTAATATATAGTTATATATTTAATAACTCCAGAATATTCGTCCGTTTCTCTTTTTATACACGTCTATTGTGAGTTCAGCAAGATAGTTGCGGGAAAAGGCGAACCGAAATTAGCAATCGCATGACTGTTCTCTTTAATAATCCAAAGCCCAGAAAAAAACTTCAAAAGTAGTAGATATGATCTTATTTTAGTTTTGTGTCAAAAGGTGTATTACAAATTATGTATCTATACCAAATTGTGTTTTCCCAATAAAAAATACGTCTTAAGTAATATTGATAAGAAAGTAAATACATGTACAGGTACTTTGGCCAGTATGAGGTGTCGTATTTTCCTTTTTTTTGCATTTATGCTTGTGCAAACAAATGCTGATTTCATATCTACATATAACAGGCCGCCTATGTGATAGCATGGTTGCCGATATGGCCAATGTAAGTTTACTTTAAGTTCAGTGGGAATGATAACCCTTTAGATTACCTTAATCTCCCCATACACAATATCCTTTTATGAAAAGACAAAAGTTTCGGTAACATGCCAGCACACAGATTGTGTATAACAAACATTGAGAAACGTTTGATGACTCCTGTACACCTGTATTTTTGGGATCGTATTTTCCTTTCGAATATAATGGCTAAACCTTCAATTATTCCACATGATATTTATATACCGTAAATAAAGAACTTGACAATTTGTACATACATGTGTACAGCTATGAAGACCCATGATAAGAAACGCATGCAATTGCTAATATACGGGGTGTTAATAAATGTTCAGGCATTCATTGTTCAATTCATTTTGGTGTTTCATTTCAATGTTTCCTTTCAAAGGTTTGTTCTTTTGAACTAGCTTCGAGATGCATTAAGACATTGTTGTCGATTTTGAGCTCGCAGCAGAGCTCGGAATATTCTATGGATGTAATCACAGGATATGCCTTCGTACATGACTGAACTTGTGCATGTCCAGTGCACGGCATTGTCAGGTAGATCAGAAATAATGGTCCATGGTCCGATTTCTTACGAAAAATGTATTGCTTAAAATATAATATGCACTTACATTTGTTGGTTAAGTGCAAATACTTGCACCACATGTATGCACTATTGAGGTGCTTGATTTTTGGTTGAAAAAAAAATGGCTTATTAAATGTCTTGAACACAACTTCTCTGACAAAGTTGTTGTTTGAGACATTCATTAAAGGGACATTCTCACAGATTTTGGCATGTATTGAAGTTGTCATTAAATGCTTTAAATTGATAAATGTAAACATTGGAACTTAAAACCTCCGGTTAAAATAACACAAGAATAAAATTAAAGAAAGAAAAAAAGTAATCCGGAACTGGGTTCGAACCAATGACACATGGAGTAAAAGTCTAACGCGTAGACCACTAGGCCAACCATGCTCATACATTGAATGGTGTATTTTATACTTCATATAAGCAATCCTCGTAGTGTCACAAAATATAATGATAACAACAGAAATATCCAAATTATTCAATCGTTTCGCGTTATAATGTTCAGGTTTTTTATTCGTTAAAAGATGCATATAATGGATATTTAAGAACTTGGTAAATGTTCAATATTACTTTTTTCCCCACGAATATCATTACTTCAACGACAATTTGCGAAACTGAAACATTTTTTTTTCAATTTTGTCAATTTACCAAAACGTGAAAAGGTCCCTTTAAAACAGACTGCGTAGTTTACGCTGACACTTTTTTTTTCGAAATACGCATCGATTGAGATAAATATTGAAATAGTCAATAAGACAATTGATGATCATCTTTGTTTATTCAGTCGCTTACCATTTTTTAATATAAATGTCTTCGATATTGTAAATACTGAAAAATCCTTGAGATTACCAAGTATTTATTAAAATTATATTTAAAATACAAAATTAAATCAAAATTAAAGTGCATTTACAAAATGAGCTAAAAATGTTGCAGACTCTTTGTTAATAATCAGTTTCTTTCGACAACTTGAGAACTACGAATCTAATGAAAAATGTATTGAAAAAACGAATCTATTGAAAAATGTAGCGATTCGTTAACCTAGAAAATTAATGATCATCTTGGTTCATTTAATCGCTTACCATTTTTAGCAAGATAATATTAAAGTATGTTTGTAAATGTATTAGGAAATAAATTACATGTAGGCCCACTCTTGCACAATCACATTGAGTAATATTTGAACATACTTGAATTGAATGTAAAATTTATTGCAAAATCATCGTTAGGGAATTTAAGTGGAGGTGCTTCATGTGCTTCCGCATTCCTATCTATCGTTATCAAAGCGAAACGGATGTTTCTACATTTGTATAAATACAACTTGAATCATGAACATTTATTATTTGAAATATGGATATTACTCTGGTATTATATCACCTACATGTAGTATGTTTAGTTATCGGTAAGTAAACATTTACAACTGATTTTAGTATTTGTTTACTGGGGAGAGTTAAACGTTAAGCTGTGTATTTAATATGTTATTCTTTTTTAACAAACGCCATTGTGTTCTCTGTCTGGCTATTATTTTACATTGAGTCTAGATATACTAATAAAATACAAAAATAGATAATTCTTCTAGCTCATAATCTCAACGCAACGTTATTACATATTTAATATATTCATTTACAAAAGGCCTCTAAATGGTTGATTGAAAGTCATTTATGTAATATATGTGCAATACCTTTCAGCTTCGGTGATTGCACAGGAAAATGTTTGTGTAAATTTCAAGACTCTGAACTCAACAATATTGAAAACCGATTACACAGGATTATCCCGAGGTGTATCTATACCACCGGATTGGTATAAATATACGGGGACAACGTCTGGTGTTGTAGCAACAAGTTGTCCTACGCAATCAAATGCATGTGGAGCTAAAAATCAAATTTGGATTGAAGGTATCGACTTATTGTATCTTGCCATTATATAGGTTGAATTGAAGTATGTGCTCGTGTTTTGGTAATTTGCCTTTATTTTAAAGGCATTATTTTATAATAATATTTGCAATATCTTTGTATACAATTTGTTTAAAGGGCGTCAATAAAACGATTCATCATATTTCAGGAGCTCTACCAACGTTTGGAAGTGGTATTCAACAAATTCCGTCATGCGTGCGAACCGACCGAAATGGCGTTGTCAACTGCTGCGGATTGAAAAATGCACTGGAGATTGCAAATTGCAATAGCTTTTTTGTATACCACTTAACGCCAACAGCTCCTAGTAGTAATTACTGCTTTAGTGAGTTAATACTTCTAACATATTTGTTTACGGTGTTATATTTAACTTATTGAATAACTTAAATAACATTCATACTTTCCAATATGCTAATATTTTACAAAGTATTAGTACAAAGTTTTTAAACCCTGATGTTTCAGACGCTACAGCGCCAGATCTCTCCACAGTTACGATGCCACAAACAACAACACATGACACATCACAAGGTAATTAATTACTCGAACTGTCGGGTACTTATTGTATAAAATCAATATTCAAGCCTTATCGTTGAATACTTACCGTTCAGATAAAACATGTTGAGCTTTTGTTTAAAAAGGTACGCATATGTTTCAGACACAACATCGACAAGGACTATTCTACCACTAACAACACAAACAAGACGTGAGTGCTCCATACGTCAATTGTTTTTTCAAATGGGCAATCTTGTTAATCTTGTTAACATTGATATTGAACAATATCATCATAATTTTATAAGTTTTTGGTAGAGGTAAATTACTCTTAATATTTATGGACAAAGTTCATGCACATATCTATACACGATTGAAAAGATACCGACATTTTTACCAGTAGCTATTAAAAAAAGCATTGCCCATTTAATACACGTATTTATTGCAAAAAGGTACTTACATGCAAACCTGCTATTATAATGCTTCAGACAATACAACAATCGTGTCGTCGACAATAACATTTCTGCAGACAACTTCAGTTAACAACACACCGACTGGTAAGTAATGTTTCTGCTGCGTACTTTACTTTATCAACAAACATCGTGCGTGACAAAATCACTTTGTTGTTAAGTTTATCTTCGTATAGATGCACGCATACATCATTATTTGAAGGTACATGTGTTATTATATTACAGGTACTTCGACTTTAAAACTTTCAACCGAAACAGCGCCAATAACGGTGAACATGAATACATCATTGAGTTAGTATTACTATTTATACTAAAACATGTTTATATCTTCAAACATGTAATCGATATTGTTTCAGACGCCGATCTCTCCACAGTTACGATGCCACAAACAACAAAACAAGGTAAATACTGGAACTGTGAGGCAAATTGTTATATAAATATCAATATTTTAGCATTATCTTAGTATACTTACCTTTCAGATATAACATGTAAAGAGGTGCAGACGTGTTTAAAAATGTATGCATATATTTCAGACACTACAGCGCCAGATCTCTCGACAGTCACGATGTCAAAAACAACAACCCAAGGTAAATACTCGAACTGTCAAGCAAATTCTTATAAAAATATCAACATTATCTTAGAATACGTAACATTCAGATATTACGTGTTTAGATTTTCAGTTGTGTCTACAAATGTATGCATATGTTTCAGACCCTACATCGACAAGGACCACTCCGCCACTAACAACACACACAAGACGTAAGTGCCATAAACGACAATTGCTTTGTTTAAAAACGCAAGTATATTGACATTGATATTAAACAAAACCATGATAATGCATTTGTAAACTTAGTGGACAAACTTTTTATCAAATTTTATAGACAAACGGACGATGCACCTTTCTATCTATGCGCCAATGAAAACATACCAAACTTTATCATTAGCGACATTATTAATACCATCAACAACATTATTCAGGGAATAATATGTGGTATGAACTGCAATATTGTATTAATCTACACATTTCACTTGTTTCAGACAACACAACACCCGTGCCGTCGACAATTACATTTGAGCTGACAACTTCAGCAAACAACACAATTACTGGTTAGTAATGTTTCTGTTACATATAAAGAAGTGAACCCACTATGAAAATATTTAACAGTAACAACAAGACTATTTCCAAGCAATAATGTTCCCTACCGGCTCCACCAATGTCAGATTTTTTATTTTTATCCCCACGCTTTTTGAAAAAAAAGGTGGGGATATTGTGGTTATCTCTGCCGTCCGTCTGTCCGTCCGTCCGTCCTGGCCACTATCTCCTCCTACACTATTCGCACTAGAACCTTGAAACTTACACACATGGTAGCTATGAGCATATGTGCGACCCTGCACTATTTGGAATTTTAATTTGACCCCTTGGTCAAAAGTTATGGGGGTTGGGGTAGGGCCGGGTCAGAGATTTTCACTCATTTTTTTAGGTTATTTTACATTAACTTCTTCATTTCTACACCGATTCACTTCAAATTGATACTGGACCTCTCTTATGACAATACGGTCAATCTCAACCATGCATGGCCCCATTCCCAACCCTGGGGCGCCCCGCCCACATAGGCCACACCCACCAAAAATTTCCATTTACTATAATTTTTTCATTTCTACACGGATTCACTTCAAATTGATACTGAACTTCTCTTATGACATTAGGGTCAATCTCAACTATGCATGGCCCCATTACCAACCCTGGGGCGCCCCGCCCACATAGACCACACCCACCCAAAATTGCCTTTACTATAATTTCTTCATTTCTACACCGATTCACTTCAAATTGATACTGAACTTCTCTTATGACAATACGGTCAATCTCAACTATGCATGGCCCCATTACCAACCCTGGGGCGCCCTGCCCACATAGGTCACACCCACCCAAAATTGCCTTTACTATAACTTCTTCATTTCTACACCAATTCACTTCTAATTGATACTGAACTTCTCTTATGACAATACGGTCAATCTCAACTATGCATGGTCCAATTACCAACCCTGGGGCACACCTAGGTCAAACATTCGGCGTGGGAATACGCGTCGGCCTCTGCCGCGCCATTTCTAGTTTTATTTGTTGCCATAGCAACCAGAATTTTGACGTAGGAACAAAATGAAATGACGTGCATAATGTCCATATTGCCATCTATCCACGTTTCAAGATTCATGAAAAAATATGAAGAACTTTTCAAGTTATCGCAGGGTCCAGAAAAATGTGACAGACTGACTGACAGACAGACAGACTGACAGAGCGCAAACCATAAGTCCCCTCCGGTGAAATCGGTAGGAGACAATAAATATTTCTACTCCTATAGAAACACACGTACATTATCAATTCAATCACATGTATTTAAATCCTATAATGCAGAGGTTTCCACGTCAGAACCTTTAACCGTTACAATGCAGATACGCATTGTATATTTTTTCACCTTAAAATATTTTTTAGTTACCTTTACACCGTCAACGACTATGACTTGTTAAAAGTTAACAACCTTAAAAAATACCACTCAAAGTAAGTACACTATCAAAAATGAAGCGATATTTATTTTCTATTTTAAAATTTATTTACGGTTATAACAATACAAACATTATTCTTTGAACTAGTAAACTGAACGGCCAATGTTTTGATTGTGAAGGAAACTGTAAATAAGTATTTACACTTTTAAATTGTATTAACTAAAAACTGTAAGAATTTGTTTCATTTTCTTCGTTAGCAAATTCGGTAGACACTATTTCAAGTGATGCAAGTTCATTACTTGACTGGTCAAAAAATGCTACAAGGGGTTTGTTGAAGACATCTACTCCACAAAGCATAGGTATTAGTTGTTATTTACAACTAAGTGTATGAATAACTGGTATTCGGAGATGGTTATTTAAGAAATAAAATGTTTAGGCCTTGTTTGTTGTAAAATAACCCACGCACGGTGTTCAGATGCGTAGGGGTTAAATCACAAGTCCGAAACTAGAATAATTTGATATCTCGAGTATTTTTTATTTAACATATCTGTTTCGAACACCGTTCATTCGAGGTATCCGCATTTTTCGCACGTTTCTTCTGGTTCCGATTAATCTCTAATTGTGTTCGCTGTGTGCGAAGATGTTATCCGTAAAATACCAAGCCATACTTCACGTTTTGCAAATAATGTATACTACATTCATTTTAAAATGTTCGAATACAAAGCAAGTGTCAGTTCACAATATATACTTTAAACATGCACTATCCTACGGTGGACGGTAGCTATTTATGTCGTTACCAAGACAATCTCTCCTCGGAACGGCTTAATAAGTCTTTGAAACGAGATAACTAACTCGTGGGAAAGATTGAGTAAGTTCTGGTACCGAAAAGCTAACTTGTTGCAACGAAAGAGCTAATGACTTACTATATAAAACGCGGTAACAACATAGCTAACTCGTGAAAACGAGCAACTAAGTCGCAGGAACTAGATAAATAAACGCATGCAATTATCGTTTATCGTATTTAATATGCTGATTACTTTTGGGTTTACAACTACATAGAATTGATGTTATGCAATAAATCATTCTTGTTCAGCTGGATCGTCAGAAAGCAAAGAACAATCAACAGAGCCCCCGGAACTGTTGATAGGCATTGTCACTGGCAGTGCTGTTGGATGTGTGGTGGTCATCATAGCGGTTATTGCAGCTGTAGTTTATATTAAAAGGTAATAACTGTAATCAATATGCTGACTTCTGGTGTCTTCAAAAAGCATTCAATTATCCAATTTAATATGTAAGTTAAGTAAATGAAAGGAACCAACAGTGCATTAATTACCTTTCGTAACGCCACTATTTGTTTTCTTTACAGATTTCGAGGTGATCAAAATGTTACCTATCGTGCTAATACAGCCATTGAGCATCGTACATCAGAGCCGTGGATTCAAAATACGAGGTTCAAAATACAACGTCCTTAGAATAGTTAAGAATTGAATCGAATCTGAACATTCATATTGTTAACGAGTATGCTTTTAATGAGTTATCTTGAATAAACGTGAAATTAATATTCGGCCACCATCTTCTTGTAAGCATCAAATAATTCATATCGTTTAGGATTGGTAAAACTGTTAATTAGTTTTTAAGTTTACATAGTATGCAAACGTTTGTTTTTTATAACACTAGTTTTTATTATAGCGAATCGATTTTGAAACTCTTTGTACGCGCGGCTGTATTCAACAATTAGTGTTTTTTTTACCAGTTCACATTTATATAGCAATGGCGATGACTGAATCAAATTCAGCTTTAGTTCAACAAGTTCCACAATTTATATCATTTCAAGTGAGCAACAAGTAAATTTCAAGAGACGCTCACACAATCGCCAATCATATTAATGCGAATGATAAGTCAAGTGTTAATTCGTGTACATCTTATTCAGACTTCTTTAGTTATGGGTTTGGACTGAGGCAAGGGGAGGTCATATATCCGATTTTGTTTTCTTTATTTGTGGAAAATCTTGAACCTTATCTACAAGATAAAATTAAATCTGGTTTGAATATAGATGATATTATTTTGATATACCTATTATTTCCTGACGACAAAGCTATTTTAGATATGTCACCTGCTGAATTTTAATCCCATTTAGATAACTTGTATTTATATTGCAATTCTTGGGGGCTGAATTTTAATACTGTATAAACGAAAATAATGGTATTTCAGAAGAGGAGTGGATTAAAAGAAAACTAATCACTAAGCAAACAATGGTAATGATATTGAAGTGGTTGATAAGTTTACCATCGAGGCACAGTTTTGGAATTATACGGAAAGCTTGAAATCAAGCCAGGAACATTTGTTTGCTGAAGCTCAGAATTCCATTTATATATTGTCATTCAAATGCCACGATATGACTCAAAACTACAAATAATCTGTCAGGTGATTCACTTTTGTTGGTTCTATATTCAATTATATAATTATTGATTTGGTTATGGATTTGAAGTTTCAAACATCATGCAAGTAAATAGTTGTATTAGTGAGTTCCGATGCGGATTCGTTGACAATTGTGAACATGAGTGGTATGATAAAATGAATAACAGTTTTTCTGTGTTATATATGTTTTTAAACCCTCGTTGATAAATGAAGCCTATTTATACTTACTTCCTACACGTCTGTACTTATTTTTTGTATGATTGAGAGTGTTTGCACACCCGTTGAGAATCCAAACTTGCAGATAAGCTCGTTATAACATTTCACGAAATAAGCGTTATTGTTAACATTATAATGACGTTGATTTAGAAGATGAATACCATGCTATATATGCATGCCGTTGTTACAGTGACTTAAGAAGAAATATTAACCATATATTTAATATGAACCCATTTGTATATAAATTCTACAAGGTTTTGTTTCAGGATACAGATAATTAATTTCTAATGTATGTAAAAACATCAAAGAAGCTTTTGTGATAACTACGATCCTTATTAATACTGTTTATGTTAATGTTATTAACGCCTTCGACAGAACTGAAGTATCGTTGCCATCGATTGCGAAATATTTGTATTTTTAAGTATTCAAATACATTCAGCGCGTTATCTCATGATGTTTGTGGTCTTACGTTTTATTGTTTTATTTTGCAATGATAAATGCTTGTGAAATGTTTGTTTATGTCGACCGAAGGGAATTATTTCGTTGCCGTGGGTTGTTCAATCATTGTGGCACAATTTGTGATGACAAATAAAGGCATATTAAAAAAAGTCTTCGTAACTCTAACATACAAATTGCGGATCAGTTGTCTGTCACGATAAACACTTGCTAAATCGAACTGACAGGGACACATTGGTGGATAGCTAACCTAAAGTATTCAGGTTGATGTTATATTATATATATATATTTATATATTTAATAACTCCAGAAAATTCGTAAATTGGTCTTTTTAAACACGTCTATTGTGAGTTCAGCAAGATAATTGCGGGACAAAACTATTGTCAAAGCGAAAATATAGCAACCGCATGACTATTCACTTTAAAGGGACTTGTTCACAGATTTTGGCATGTTTTGAAGTATGTCATTCAATGCTTTAATTTGATAATGTAAACATCGGAACTAAATAGCTCCTGTATAAAACAAGAATAAAATTTTAAAAAGAGGGAAAAAAGTAATCCACACAGGGACTCGAACCACTGACCCTTGGTGAAATCCTCGAAATGTCGCAAAATATAACGCTAACAAAAGAACTCTCCAAATTATTCAATCGTTTCGCGTTTGTAACGCTTTATAATTTTGAGGTTTTTAAATCGTCAAAAGATGCATATAATGGATATTTTAGGGCAGGGTAAATGTTCAGTATTACGGTTTCCTCGCAAATATAACTTCAATGAAAATTTGAAAATCTGAAATTATTATTTTAATTTTGTCAATTTACCAAAACGTGAACAAGTCCCTTTAATAATCCAAAGCACGGGAAAAGGCATACATATTTTGAATTATCGTTTATATGGTAACGTTTAAAGCATTAATACATTTGAGTCTAATTATTTCTTGTCAATTTGTACAGATGGAATCAATCTACAACATAATGTTATAAACGCAATACCAAATGGCAGTATACGTGGCGTTTTGAATGTTTTGATTAAATATGACTCAATGATACAAATAAATAAAATAATAATTCCGACTTCTCAGTGCGCTGACAAATTTGTAAAATGATATTGTACCTCACAGTGAGTCACGTTAAGCTTATCAGAATGTTTGTCCAGTCATTGCACAAGAGTGCATCAATCTACAACAAAACGGTAGACCTTACGGACGATAATATCACACGCGATTGATAAAATTACACTTCATCAAACATTTGCGTTTAACCAAGTTGTAGGGGGCCTGTGTTAGTAATAAACTTTACAACAACGAACATGGCTTTAATGTCAANAAATGTGGCCTATATAGTGGTTACAAGGTTTCTCTATAGCCAAATAAGGAAAACTGCCCCGCCCACTGGCGGCCATGTTTTTCAACGGACCAGAACCACTTTTGAACTCAACCAACATTATAAAGACAAACATTTTGACAACATGAAGATTGGGCATGAAATGTGACTTCTACAGTGTTTACAAGTTTTTTTTTTACTTAGTGACCTAGTTTTTGACCCAACATGTTCAAGTTTCGAGCTCGATCGAGGTATCATTGGGACAAATCTTCTGACCAAGTTTCATAAAGATCGGACAAGAAATGTGGCCTCTAGAGTGTTTACAAGGTTTCTCTATAGCCAAATAAGGAAAACTGCCCCGCCCATTGGCGGCTATGTTTTTCAACGGACCGGAACCACTTTTGAACTCAACCAACATATCATTAAGACAAATATTTTGACAAAGTTAAATGAAGATTGGGCATGAAATGTGACTTCTACAGTGTTTACAAGGTGTTTCTTTTTTTTTTACCTAATTACCTAGTTTTTGACCCAGCATGATCCAGTTTCAAACTCGATCAAGGTATCATTGGGCCAAATCTTCTGACCAAGTTTCATGAAGATCAGAATATAGATGTGGCCTCTAGAGTGTTTACAAACCAATGTGGACGACGGACGGACGGACGGACGACGGACTAAGACCGATCCTAAACGCTCACCTGAGCATCAGGTGAGCTAAAAAAGTCTTCGTAACTCGAACATACAAATAGCGGATCAGTGGTCTGTCACGATAAACACTTGCTAAATCGAACTGACAGTGACACGTTTGTGGATAGCTAACCTAACGTATTAAGGTTGGTGTTATATTAAATATATATTTATATATTTAATAACTCCAGAATATTCTTAAATTTGTCATTTTAAACACGTCTATTGTGAGTTCAGCAAGATCATTGCGGGACAAAACTATTGTCAAAGCGTAAACTTTAAAGGGACTTCTTCACAGATTTTGGCATGTTTTGAAGTATGTCATTAAATGCTTTAAATTGATAATGTTAACATCGGAACTAAATAGCTCCTGTATAAAACAAGAATACAATTTTAAAAAGAGGGAAAAGAGTAATCCACACCGGGACTCGAACCACTGACCCTTGGTGAAATCCTCGTTATGTCACAAAATATTACGATAACAAAAGAACTCTCCAAATAATTCAATCGTTTCGCGTTTGTCACGCTTTATAATTTTCAGGTTTTTAAATCGTCAAAAGATGCATATAATGGATATTTTAGGGCATGGTAAATGTTCAGTATTACGGTTTCCTCGCAAATATCATTACTTCAATGAAAATTTGAAAATCTGAAATTATTATTTTAATTTTGTCAATATACCAAAACGTGAACAAGTCCCTTTAATAATCCAAAGCACGGGAAAAGGCATACATGTTTTGAATTATCTTTTTATGGTTACGTTTAAAGCATTCATACATTTGAGTCTAATTATTTCTTGTCAAGTTGTACAGATGGAATCAATCTTCATCATAATGTTATTAACGCAATACCAAATGACAGAGTTGATGACAGTATACGTGGCGTTTTGAATGTTTTGATTAAATATGACTCAATGATACAAATACATAAAATAATAATTCCGACTTCTCAGTGCGCTGACAAATTTGTAAAATGATATTGTACCTCACAGTGAGTCACGTTAAGCTTATCAGAATTTATCTCCAGTCATTGCACATAAGTGCATCAATCTACAACAAAACGGTAGACCTTACGGACGATAATATCACACGCGATTGATACATTTACACTTTATCAAACATTTGCGTTTAACCAAGTTGTAGGGGGCCTGTGTTACGAAAAAACTTTACAACAACAAACATGGCTTTAATGTAAATTCTTCAAAATGTTAAATGTACAGTTGTCATGGAAACGCAACGATTGTAATACCGCATGACAGAATTAAATATGATTTTCATTGTTTTAATTGTATATTCGTCATAGTTTGTGTCTAACACATTATTGGAACCCTATGGTATAGACAATAAATCAACTTCGCAGTGTATTTTTTAGCAGTTTTAGGTTTCGATGACAAGCTACAGTTCTAATAGGCTCGGTCACTTGACAACTGAATACCGAATAAATATATTCATGTTAGTTTGCCTCAAATGATGATCTACAAAACATAAGAAATAATGGATCAAAACGGAAACAACACACACATGTTCAACCGACTGGCTGTGAGCTGTGTAGCCCACTTACTTAAGCTCTTATCGTTATCTCCCCACTCCTTCATAAATCACCCATATAGATAAATAAATCAATCCTATTGGATATATGCATAATATAACCGTCTAAGTAGTTCATTGTTTGCAGACATGTTGCTCTTGTCGCTAAGCCTGGTCGTTTAATGTCATTGCGATCCGAACACTTATTGATTTTGATCAAGTTATACGTCCTCATATGACATAACATGTTTTTTTTGTATATCAATAATGTACCAAAGCTTTCTTCTAAGAGTCTCCGTCTACTTTGATCCATAACTTATCTGAAAAAGAACTTGATTATGTTTGAAATACCAAATATTGTTCAACTTGAATGGAGACAACGCGTATCCATATCAAAGCCTGATCAGGAAGTTTTGATAACGGAAACCGTTTGTAAGTCATTGTAACAGTTCCATGTAACAAGAACTTGAGTGCAGTACAAATAATCATAGCTAGGCTTGAAAAAACATTTAAATAACGCAGTTAAGGCAGCCGGTGGGTATATAAAAAAACACAACACATTTGGGATATCTGAACAGAAAATACATTGATTCCGAAAATGGATTTCAAATGCAAATATTTGAATCCGTTGCGGCTTAGCAGCAACGTTTCTACTTTAAAAATTATAATGGGAGACTACACCTGCATCAACCCTCGGGCGTCCAAAAGGATTGTTTAAAGATGTCCATCAAACCTCTTTTACCGTTGAACGACTTTGTCCAAAAACGTCATTGACAGCAGACCCGTCGACAACTAGTGTATTCCAAGAATGAGGAAAACGTGTATTAACGTACCCACCTTTTTGCCTACATATCTACATTCCTGCGTACTTACCTATCTGCCAATATGCCTACCTGCCTGCGTACCTACGTATAAACTAAGCTGCCAACGTACCTACCTTCCTACATACTTAAGAACCTACTTACATACTTAGCTGCCAACGTACCTACATTCGTGTTTACTTACGTACCTACTTACATGCCAACGAACCTTCCTTCCTACGTACTTACATGCCCTACTACCTGCCAATGTGGCTACCTTCTTGCACACGTATATACCTACATACTTGCCTGTATGCGTACCTACCTGTAAACGTTCCTACCTTTTTTGCTTTTTTACCTACAAACAAGACTATCTGAACACCTGCCAACATGTATGCTTACGTTCATGATTATCTTAAATAACATCCGAGAAATATCAAACCTCTGGGAATTGTGGGAAAATAAAGACGATTTGAAAGTTATTTCATAAGTGAAATTAATTTGATTGCGGATATTTTACAACAAAGTCAATATCGACGTTTTAGAAACCTTTCGAGAATTAATAGGCACTTGCTTACACAAACTGTGAAATTAGTTCGATTATGAACAGAAGAGTTTTAAAGTGACATGTGCATCATCAATCATCTACTATAGCGAAAAACAACTCTATCCTATCATTTGTGTGACGACATACGCCTTTATTTGCACAAATTTGCAGATCAATCATGAGACATCGTTCTGCTGAACGTCGCTATCGCTATATTGAAGTGCACTTGTTACTTAATGTTCTTGCTCTTTTACTAACATCGATCCGCACACCTGATACCGTTTGAATATGCACGCATTTTAAACCATGAGCGGTCCATTAGGAACGAGAAATAAGTATTATTCTTTCAATTTTTCCAAGGTTTCATTTTTATGCCAGTGCCCAGGCCCTGGTAGATAATTTTTTGTTTGACATTTAGCAACATTTGCTTATTAATATTCGTATGCGTGATCACATCTTAGGCTATACGAGATTTCATCCGTCTTCGTCTATAGTTCATTTACTTTGACATATTTTACATAAAATTGGTTCTGTTATGTAAGAAACAATTGTTCAATGTCTCTGAACTGTTCTAAAACTACATGGGCTTCTAATATCTAGAATGTTATTGTTTTAGTCGAAAATGACTTAAAATGGAAAACTGATCGTTTATGATGTTGACACTTTTAATATAGCCTCTGTATGTCTTTATATTGAATATTATGACTTGTCCCACATTTAAATGCATGAACTACGTCAACAATAATCACGTATTCAATGTCTTATTCAAGCGATTGCAACTATAGTAAATTGTCCTTATATTATAATGATATAATATTCTAGTTTCAAGATGATCTTTGAACAAATTAGATAAAATCTGTCTTTGCATTAATTAACGTCTATTTTCTTCACTATCCTCATTGAAATCAAGTCAATCACACGCGTAGTAGAATGTATGAAATAATAATCATAGGTATGGTGAGAATTTACATATTTTTGGTGGAAAACTGAAGCAAAACTAATATCAAAACAATATCCATTGGGACTTCTGAGCGTAAGGTACAAGTACATTTAATTGATAACAAACATTTCGACATTACAAAGATTTCCGTTTGAGTTTCCGGATGACTTCATCAATCAATGCCGTATTATTAAAGAGCAAGATAGGCTCTAAGCAACAAAGAACACATGCATTCTATTCACAAAGCCCATATCATGTCAGATGCTATTTATAGAGCTTCCGTGTTTGTCATAATAAAACAAATCCTTCGGTCGGCTGATAACGTTCAATGGGTAAAAGGGGTAACATATGCATACACGTAAATTACACTCTTCATTAAAATAATATAAATATTGAAGACATGTGAAACAAATTACTGTATAGTCTAGTTTGCGAGTAAATGAAGCAATTGTGAAGTAGTTCATTTGTACGTATATCAAGATCTGCAGTTATCTATAGCATGCCAATGCATTCGATTTATTTTAAAGCGTGGTATAGATTGGACCTTTAAAACGTGTTTTTGATAACGCGTTTTTCTATTCAGAACGATAAATCCAGTAAGATTGTGTATTGATTAGCTATCGAGAATGATGTATTAAAACATTCATGTTCTTCAATGTGCTGCGATGGGCTTAATTATATTAATATTTTCATGTGTAGTATTTATCGAAGTTAAAGGTAGCTATAGTAACTATTGGTTGGTCAATGGAGACCTAAGTGCCGAGGAAGTGGAGTTGTTATGTAAACGACTTGGTTTCAGATTCGTTCACCAGGTAACCAGTTACATATTTTACTATTTATCATAATTATTTAAATTACATTTTACTTAATTTGTTCATCGTTTAATAGACTTATAATTTAACTCATTTAAATTACACTAGCGTTGTATGTATTTACTAATGGGATTGTATAACAGGTGTTGATTGTATTAATTTTGTGTGACTCCCATTTTGTATGAAATATGTAAATTATTCGCACTCTTTGTTGTTCCGTCATGTACATATCATTAAACCTAAACCACAAATGATAACACACATTGGATTATTAGCTGTGTTAGGTCTTGATTATTTTGGTTCGTATTATGAGCTGATAAAATGTTGTAAAATGTACATTATTGTTAACGGCACTTTACGTGTTTTTTTTTGTTTCGACAGATACCTTTTTTTCTAAATAATGCGCATTGCAGGTTTATTTAATGGAACAATTCTCAATTTGCAGTTAGGAACTGGACACTTTGTGTTCGAAAAAGAAAATCTGCCCAAAATCTCCAAGCGGAAAGATGTACATTACACTAAACTATTGAAACGGAACCCAAAGGTAACGGAAAACATATTAAATAAATAAGTATATAAATAAATTATATATAAATATAGGTTATACATTAAGACAAAAGGTTTAATACGCTTCTTGTTTTCAAAAAAGCAATAATATGATATGTATATTTAAATAGGCAAATATCCTGTGTTCGTTTAGAGCTTTCATTATATACTTCACATACAAAATGTTACACCGAATCCGAAACAAACATATAGTAAATTACTTATAGAGCAATTATAAGTATAATTAAAACGAGGGAAACATGAAAGTTAAGTTCAAAGGATATCATGAGGACACCATAGCTTTACATTTGTGTACAATAAAGGATTAATCATTAATACATGTATTGGTTATAAATAAGAATCACACAGTCATTACTTTTCGTACCAGTTCTCAATATTCAGATTCATTTCGTGGAGCAAGAAGAATGGCTGTCATTGTCAACTCGCCAGGCAGGCTTTTCCAGTGACCCCATGCTGCCGCGAATGTGGTATATTGTAAGTTTAAGTTGAATGTTAAATGAGCATTCAACTTCCTTAGCAAGAATTCGAGTTCTTATTTCTAATATCAATATCAATAATATTACACACACATGGAAATATGTCACACGTATTTGTGATTAAAATTAAGAATTGAGATGACGATAGCTTGATAAATTTAAAGTGTCATCAAGCCGTAGGTATAGCAGTCTGAGATTAACACACTTGGGACACCCGAATTGTGCATTAAAACTCTGGTTTAACACCCCAATTGAAAATATTTGGTACCTAGCAGCTGCATATAGTGTTAATATATATATATATATGAAAATATCACGATCTGTTTAAATTCAGTTATTTATATGTTTGCAGAATAATGGGACTTACCCGAACATAGGAATCCTGGATATGTGGCTGGCAAACTACACAGGTCAGGGAGTTACCATTGGCATTGTGGACGATGGAGTGGAATACACACATACGGACCTCAAAAGCAAATACGTGCGTGTTATTTCATCACGTGTGTTTTAAATTATATTCACTGCGTGTTATTTAGTAGTATTCATCGCGTATAATTTCATAATATGCCCCGCGACCGAAGAAGACGTTTGTTCGCATAAATGGTTTTTCGGACTAATCTTGTTTTCTTGTCGTGAAAGATTGTACTGTTTGCATTCGTTTTTAAAAATAACGTTTCTTTTAACAGGACAAGACTACCAGTTACGATTATTATGCCTTCGATAACGACCCCTCTCCGTCGGGTACATCATTTAAGTGCGTATTCAAATTAACATAACTTATTTCATGTACCCTCGAAGGCATTTACAATAATTGTCATTGTTATATTATGTGTAAATGAGTGATTTTGTTATTGGATTTTTTTGGTATTCGATGTTCTTACTTTTTCAATGTAACTTATATAGCAATATAGGGTTTACGTTTACAACTTATGTAAATTGTAATTAAAGTACTCTTGGTTTGATCATGGCTGAAATACGCCTTTCATTGCAGCCATGGAACGAAATGTGCGGGAGTTGCTTTGGCAGAGAAAAACAACGTCTGTGGTATCGGAGCTGCATATAACTCAAAACTTTCAGGTATAATTTCTTACCGCCCATACGTGTAAATTGAAGGTACGATCTTTGCTAGGAACTAGTCAAATCTATGAGCGGAGGTTGGTTAGATGCATGCATGTTTGATTGTGATGAATATGGAACATTTTCAAGTTTCAAGCTATCCGTGTTATGATATCATTTTCTAAGAACTGTATTAACCAAAAAATAAATATTTTATTTTAAAGCTTTGCGGTTGCTTGGACCTGATGGTGCAAGAAAAAGCGGCCAGATAGGAGCTTTGACACAGAAAGGTGTGGACATATTTTCAAACAGCTGGGGTGGCACTGATGGCAAGTTCGAAGGTCCATCGCCTGAAGTAGCTGAAGCGCTCAGAGGAGGAACATCTGGCAATTCGGCAGTATGACCATTTTTTATTAATATTTGTTTGAAAGGTAGGGTGGACCATCGTTGAGTGCTTTATAAATTATCTACCATATGTTTACATCAATTCATTAACTTGACCCTGTCGTTGACTCGAAAAAATATTAAAAACAACAGCATTGCACGTATTTATCATTTAATAATGTTAATTTAATTATATTTAAACATTAAAATAAATTATACTTATACATCAACAGTATGTTTGCTTTCTTTGTTCATTAAAAAACCTTTGATCATATAAAAACGGAAAATTATTTTAAATATCACACTTCATTACCCTCCGATATGGCGTCATAGCGAATTATTTGATCGGAGTTCCCAGGCGTTTATTAAACGATGCTTTAATAACTCGGGCTAATTAAACTGCAGTTTGTATTGTATTGCCTTTGTCCGGGTATAATACAATGATTTGGGTAATATTAAAACCTGTAAACCTCCCAACAATGTAGTTGTGCACATGTTATTCCTCGGTTTCACATTATCCTCACCGAGAAATCCACATTTACCTATTATTAAGCTACGTGGCGGCAAAGGCGCTATATACGTGTTCGCGGCCGGTAATGGAGGATCGGGTGACGACTGCAACACAGACGGTTATGTGAACAGTATCTACACTATTGGCATATTTGGTGTCGCTAGGGATCATGAGTCGCCTGGATATGCCGAGTCGTGTTCCGCCGCACTAGCCAGTGCCTTTACTGGCAAGGGAGGTCTTTCGGACAATATAGTAAGAATAAGTATTCGTTTGAATTACTTTACTCCTTTTTATTCAAGCATTTATATATATATATAAAAGTATTAATATATATATATAGTGCAAGATTCATGTAATACAGAATGCATTTTTTTCTGAGAATGTGCACCACTTATGCAAGCGTACCAATCGTAAGTGCTTCACAGATATAGGGTTACTGGGAAATGTTCTATACACTTTGAACTATGCCATTTAGTGTCTCAACTTTCTTGCATATTTGTAGTATTCACACGTCCAGATAAGACTTGGTGAAAAAAGTTAATACAACGGAAGATTGAACTCGTCACCAAACCTTTCAGCCATACTAGAGTATTTGCCTGTTAAAATTATTACCTCGTGAGGTTAAACGTGTTGTTTGTTTCTTCTAACATCGCACAAATTATAGGGTATGCAGGTCGACTAAACGCTAAACACGAGTAATTTCTAACTTTAAGAAGGATATTGGATGACATAAATCTTCTTTTTTTGTTATAGATTACAACTTCCGTTGGCGACGGTTGCACGGATGACTTCACGGGCACGTCGGCTGCTGCTCCTTTAGCTGCCGGAACATTGGCATTGCTTCTCCAAGCAAAGTGGGTTTCAAACAGCAGTACTTTAACACTTATTTAATATTGTTATGTTTTAGATGACGATTTATACGTTTTAAACTAACATAGCATTTATATTCACTTTCAAGAACCCAGTTACTTTACTAATACTTATGTATGTATTTGTTAGTAAATATAAGGTCAATATCAACATATGATGCATTTTGACCTGCTGGTCGTCTTATTTTGTAGGCATAAATAAGTTGATTTGAAAACGTAGTTAAATGCTGATGCCGATATTTATTTATCACTATAAGTTATTTGTAGTGTAGCTTTGCTGTGCCATTTAAGTCGTATACTATGTTTATGATCTTTCTTTGCACTATGGTTGTTCTTATATGTTTATGGTTTCAGCGATAATTTATCATGGCGAGACGTACAAGAATTAATAGTAAGGACATCTAGGTTTGACTCGTTAAAATACTCTGAGGCGAGGTTGAATGGAATTGGCCGCAATGGTATGTCTTAAACAAGAGTTTCGGCTTCTTTGATATTTGAGTCGATATTTTTGTTCAATATTACGTGTAATCGTTAACTAACTGTCTGTCAAGCAAAGTGCATAACAATAACCATTTTTTAATTGTATAATCTCTTTTAAGTGAGTCACTGGTTCGGTTACGGTTTATTGGACATTGCTGCACTAATAAGGGAAGGCAAATCATGGACATCTCTGGGAAAGCAAAATCTATGCAGCACGGCGACCCAAGTCGTGAACCAGTAGGTTATTTCAGTGCATTAAATATATAACATGATTTATCTTGATTTCTGTCTTGTTCGTAGGTTTGTTTTTACAACTTGTGTTTCATGCTTATAGAGTAGTTGTTTCGACATCCAATGCAGTCCAGAGCTCCATTAAGACCGATGGCTGCAATGCGACAGCCAACTGCGTGAACCGTTTGGAGCACGTTCAAGCACGCGTAAAATTTTCCTATTCAAATCGGGGCTCGGTGGAGCTTAAGCTGACGTCACCAATGGGTACAATAAGCACGCTTCTGGCACGACGATCGCTGGATACCGACCGGAATTCGCAGCAAGAGTGGGTGTACACATCTGTTCATCATTGGGAAGAAGACCCTATTGGAACGTGGACCCTTACTTTATCGGTTGCAGGAACGGGTATGCATTATGTTTAACATATCGAACAACCCAGATTGTTTTCTTTCACAAAGGTGGTGGACGCAGAACATCAAGAACTACATTATTTAAAATGAATCTTTGATTATTTTTATTTATAAATACGGAGATGACAGTGGTAAGTAGAAAGCAAACATATAACACATAAAATTTTCTAACACAATCTAAAATCAATTAATGTATGACGCAATTGTTTATATCTCATAAGTGTTTTGTATTACATAAAACAAATCATATACATGTTTATCTGACCTTAAACATACGACATAAAATGATTTTCCTTGCTATTGTGCGATTGTCATTGCATAGATTCAGGAAAGCTAGAATATTGGGATCTGAGGATGTTTGGCACTGGAGAAGGATGCACTGTAGAGGAAACTACAACAGGTATATTGCACAGACATATGAAATCTGCATTTATTACTTAGATTATCGCTCCTTGCGTTCATGTGATATCCCCATTGTTTAGTGAAAACAGATTCATAACACAAACGACACATAAACAATTATAAACAGTATTCACGATTTGCAGTTATTTCAACCAAAATGACATCAACTGTGGCTGTAAACATTATCACGCATAAGGACGTTGGTACGTATTTTCGTTTCGTAATCGATGGCTATTTTAACAATTAAAATTCCAAAACCACTTTGCACCAATCTCTAATTCGCTATTGCTTATATTTGTAAAGTGCGTAAACCATACGTCTGTACTTTTCCTTTCGTCACAAATACGTTGCGTACATAACGTGACCTTGTTTTGCTTTTGAAAAAAGGAACAGTTGTTAACATTGACACACGTCAACAAAAACATGAATCGACTGAACAATAATAGGCTTTTTGTATTAAATTCATAGATAACTATAAATCTTAACATAAATAAAAGTATTTTGCAAAACACTTTTAACCTATCCGTTACTCACTAAAATCCGCTATACACCAATCGACTGTATGCGCAAATCGCAAATTCGCTATTGTAAATATTTGTTTAGTGACTTGACAAAAGATTCGGGAACACAAACAACACATTTCATATAAAATCATAAACAGTATTCACGATTTGCAGCAATTTCAACCCATCTGACATCAACTGTGGCTGTAAACATGATCACGCATAAGGACGTTGGTACGTAATTTTGGTTCGTAGACCATGGCTATCTTCAAAATTGAAATTTGAAAACCATTATGTATTCATGCTTTGTGGTTTAGTTCCCCTCACTGTCTTCATGCTCTGTGGTTTATTTCCCCTCACTGTCTTCATCTTCTGTGGTTTATTTCCCATCAATGTCTTCATCCTCTGTGGTTTATTTCCCCTCAATGTCTTCATCCTCTTTGGTTTATTTTCCCTCAATGGCTTCATCCTCTGTGGTTTATTTCCCCTCAATGTACCCATCCTCTGTGGTTTATTTCCCTCAAGTATTTCATCCTCTTTGGTTGATTTCCCCTCAATGTACCCATCCTCTGTGGATTATTTCCCCTCAATGTCTTCATCCTCTATGGTTTATTTCCTTTCAATGGCTTCATTCTCTTTCGTTTATTTCCCTCAATGTCTTCATGATCATTTGTTTATTTCCCCTTAATATCTCCATCCTCTGTGGTTTATTTTCCCTCAATGTCTTCATAATATATGGTTTATTTCCCCTAAATGTCTTCATCATCTGTTATTTTTTCCCCTCAATGTATTCATCATTTGTGGTTTATTTCCCCCTTCATCTCTTCATCCTCTGTGGTTTATTTCCCCTCAATGTATTAATCCTTTGTGGTTTATTTCACCTGAATGTATATTCATCCTATGTGGTTTATTTCCACTCAATGTATTCATCCTCTGTGCTTTATTCACACTCAATGTACACATCCTCTGTGGTTTATTTCCCTTCAATGTCGTCATCCTATGTGATTTATTTTCCATAAATTTCTTTACCATCTGTGGTTTATTTCCCCTCAATGTACCCATCCTCTGTGGTTTATTTCCCCGCAATGTCTTCATCGTCTGTGGTTTATTTCCCCTCAATGTAAACATCCTTTGTGGTTTCATTTCCCCTCAATATCTTCATCCTCTGTGGTTTATTTCCCTCAATGTTCCCATCCTCTGTGGTTTTGTTTCCCCTCAATGTCTTCATCCATTGTGGTTCATTTCCCTTCAATGTACCCATCTTCTGTGGTTTATTTTCCCTCAATGTACCCATCCTCTGTTGTTCATTTCCCCTAAATGTCTTCATCCTCTGCGGTTTATTTCCCCTCAATGAACCCATCCTCTGTGGTTTATTTCCCCTCAATGATCCCATCCTCTGTGGTTTATTTCCCCTCAGCGTCTTTATCCTCTGTGGTTTCTCAACGTTCAAAATCTGATTTAGAAATCTATGTTAACAAATACCAATATTCATCTTTATGCATATGCACACATTCCAGTTACCAAACTGACATCAACCGTGGCTGTTAACATGATCACGCCCATCTTCATTGGTATGTAGAATGTGGTTAAGAACTCAAGCAGGTATTAAGAATTCAAAATGTTAACAAGTTGGAAAAGGCGAAACATTAATTGCATTTTCAAATCAAAATCAGGCCTGATCCGAATCGTTGGTTTATTCATAAATCGTCGGGTTAATTACCAGAATAAACATCTTTATACTGTTATAAATATATATTATAAACGGTATTATATCGTATGAAATATAATTATGTTTATTTCGGATTTTCATACTTAAATAAACGTCCGTCTAAAAATGAACACAACAATTTCTAGTCGTTTAAACATATACATAACTTATTGAAGCTCGTGTTCATACCGCTTGCAATAAAATAATAAGCCTACTTTCACCGAGTTCAACCGTAACTGTTTCTAGTCGTTATACACATTAAGGTTATTAGTAGACCTTCCAAAAATTAAGGGCAAAAGTTATAACTCTGCCAAAGGCAATTGCTGTTAAATGCTTTATTTATTTATGACACACCATATTTTAATGGCCTCAATGATTTTTCTAGTGACAAATGCGTGAGTTCATACCAAAATTACTTGGGATCAATCGGAGCGTTCGGGTTTGTCGAGGCATAGCTGTTTTAATGTCATTAAACATCCCGTGTTGCATTGTAAATAACGTGTTCCTAGAGCATCCGATATTGTTACAGGACTTTACATTCATCGATTCCTTTGCTTTTGAGTACCGTACGAACAATAAATGTTCTCCTACATACATATTGCGGTATTTGAACGATATAATTAAAGAATAATATCCGGAAAAGATAGTGTACAGAAAAACAGAAAAGAAAAAAAGTATTCCATCGGGGGTAAAACCGGAAATATATGTATAAAAAGGTTAACATTTTAACTACTCGGTTTTTTCGACTGGTACTAGTGACCAAACGTTTCACTTAATACAAGAATAATTTAAATGCACAAACATTACCAGGAGAAAATGATTGTAACCAACCGTAAGTTTTTTTTTATTTGAGGCTAGTGTCAAATAACATGTACCTTACATGGCAATACATTCAACACACCACATACAATTAATAATGTGGGTAAACTGCCTTGAAACGTTGAAAAGTAAAAGAATTGGTTTATAATGGGTTAAAGGCATGTCGCACCACCGCAAAGAAAACGTAGGACGAACTGCGTAACTTTTACTCTTAGCCCAGAATTCATAAAAAACACACAAGTATAATTAAGCATTAATCTCATATCATCTTGAGTGGAATTAAACAGCAATACAAATACTAACACTCATGGAGAAAATAGAATGGCCAGATAATTTCCTTCACAATTTTACGCAATTATCTAAAAATAGTTTAGCGTTCGCTCTAAGATGTGGTCACTATTCTTGTTGTTAATGGAATCTGTGACACTCAATGATAAATCGCCAAATTCTGGTATAAGTTCCCTTTAAATATATAATTCAATGCATGGGTATATTATACCCTAAATTTTGACATACTGACACAATATTTTTTTTTTATGCTCAGAATGATGTTTTTTCAATCACATTGATACATAGAAATATTCGTACTTGTTTTTCCCAGGTACATTGTTAAAACTCATTCAAATGTGAATGTATTTGTAAGTTTAGTTTGTCCGATTTTTGTAAAGAATGGTAGTTATCCTTTTATTCATATGTTTTTTATAGCCAATGTCAAACGAATTTTTCATATATTTCAGAGGACGGTTGGTGCGCCAAGTACTGCATTATTATTATTATTATTTGTTCTGTACTCGGTGGGTTTTTATTATTTACTGGTTTATTTTGTTTATATCTCCACAAAGTCAAAAAACGTTCATTATGTTAAACAAGAATAAATACGTCGAACACAACATCTGTTATGCATATGCAATTATGATGCACTGAACGAAAGTTATAGCGCACCGAATGGACAAACCGAGATTGTTGTATTTACTTTATTGATAAGAATATCTATATGATTTACGTGATACGTGCTTGTGTTCATGAAACATTTTCGATAATTAAAATTAAGCCCCACTCTAACGGCAGTTAAGAAAGGTATAAGCCACTTTTAAAACACACAATTGTGACCGAGAACTGCGTTTCTACACAGTGTGTGACCGTAGCGCATCGTTTTAACGTTAAGAACATGTTCATAAGCCTCCCGACTTTTTAAATAATCCTCCGTAAACGTACATAACACGTAGGACGTTGTAATATTGTTGTCCCGCATCGTCCTTTTGAATATGAACATCAGAGAAGCCATACCGACTCAAAAAGATCAAATCGCTTGATTCTGAAGATGAGACTGGTTTAGAAAGTTATATTTTTTGTTGTTGGTTGTTTATGATCTTTATCCATTTTTTTTATAATATTGTAACCTGCCTTAATGTTAACAATTTAATTATAATGTTCAGTTTGAATATTAGATTCGCAAATCTCCTCAGCCATGTATTATGAATTGTAAGTAAGTAATACATTTGTTTCTATATAAAAAAGCATTGTATTGACGTATTAAACAACCTACGTCGACGCAGAGTGCAGTAGGTTATTAGTTTTGGTATTTAATGGTATTTGTTTTCTAAATTTGAAGTGTTTCCAAACCAATGTTTTTATATAAAGAAATCCCACGAATTGATCCCTCGTAGGTGAAATTAAACTATCAACGTCAATTAAAACCATTTAACAGAAAGGCGATGAGAACATCGAATGGAATATGCAAGGAAATTGTCAATCAGAATGTGTCTGTAGCTGGCAGATTGTGCGAAAAATATCGTATATGTAGAGACAATAGGAATACATATTGATTTATAATTTTTGTTTTCCATTTCATGCTTTATAACTTTTGTTGAATGTACACGTTCTCTCGTAATCCATGGCATCAAACAAAAGAAAGAATACTAGTGTGTTGAATTCGTTTAATCATGCTGTTTACATTATTGCACACATGTTTGTTATAACATGAGCTTCGATTGTTGCTGTTTGATCGTTGCTGCTAGATATATATTTCTATTTTTGTACACTTTGTCATAGTGATTTAAAATAACGTCTTCACAACTGATCGATTGAAACATTATAGAATGACGAGCTGGACAAATGCATATATTTTATAACATCGTTATGTATTTCATTTCTATAAACTAAGTTAAAAAGGACGTCTTGTCATATAACTTATCAAAATTGTACATTCAATATACTTTTTTTTGCTAGTTATACATTTAAAATACAAATTATACATGTTTTATGTTTCTTTTGTTTAACATCACGTGATAGCTCTTCAAATTCGAATTAGAACAGTTCACAAATTGCCAAAACGTTTATTGATGTCTTGTTGTGCATGCATATATTGTATATTAACAAGGGCAGTGGGTACTTTAACATAACACGAATATAAAAAATACATGTATCAATACTCATTTACCGCTTACTGTGATAAAAACGTCATATTTATATTTTGAACTATTGTTGCACATACTATATGTAAATATTCAATTAGGAAATTGGTTGTAAGAGACATTCCGCTTAGCCCTCGTTAATTTCTCAATTGTAATATTTTAATTATGTATACGTTTATTATTTATTATTTGGAGATGCATGTATGTGTTGCTGTATAATAAAAATTCTTATTACTTTAAGATATGATATGAATCATTTAAATCATAAAGTTATTAATTTAATGAAACAACTATTACTACCACTGTCTATTATTTTGTCTTAAAGGGTTGAAGTAAATGAAATAGATTTTCTGCATCAATAATAAAATATGTCTGAGTTCATGGCCAAATCATCTCTTGCTTCTCTTTAAATCCTTGCTCTGAACGCATCCGCCATTTTGTATGATTTTATAGTTATTTAACAATACATGTTTTATCCGACGTTGTAATTTGCTTTTCATATATGAAACTTCCACAATATGATTATCTGACACTTACCTTTAACGACCTGTCATCACACTTTGTTAAAACAATACAATTTTGAAAAACTCACGTTGTTTTTGTTAAAATTGATTTATTTATTTGCACCTCGCGCCTATAATCGGCCTAGCCTTATAATGGTCGCCGTTATTATAGACGTCTGGCTGATGTGTTAACTTAGTTTTTAACGTTTTCAACGACATCGTTTTATTTTTATCCTTCCACCAAATGATTGTTTAAAGGAAAACTCTGAGTTTCATGTTAACTTAAGCTTCACATGAAAAGCAAGGGTTTTATGACACTCTTTGACGGACTACTTTTTATAGTATATTCTGATGCAATGATCTTTATAGTCTTTGTTGGAAGTAGTAAAATGATCATTTTATCTTTAAATGTGAATATTTACATCTACTATACAAATTAAATATCAATGTACGGTGCAAGAAAAATCACAATCATGTTACAGCATGCCAATACATCGTTCCTATTACCAGTATAGTGAATGAAAAACAAATCGCCAAACTTCACCAGCATGCCTGATAACGTAATCACTTGTTTACATAATTCAGTTCACTGACGCAAGTGTCTTGTCATTTCAAAACGCAGTCCGATTACAATGTGTACTTGTTTGTTTTGGATTGATAATATTAATACAATTTGAATAAACATGTTTGTAATGTCTTAAATCGGTAAGATTGCGTTTTTTTTAAATAATGTAGATTGTTCTCGTATAACGGGATTAAGATGTGGGTTGAACCTTCGATAACAGAGTGACATTAAACATTGTCAAATCTAATAATATTGCTGTAGCTTTCCTAAACTGTTTCATGGGGCACCCACGTTAATATTTAATAGTCATTTATTTGCCGAATAAGTCGTTAACTTGTAAGTTGATTGAAGAAATTATATCCATAAAGAATTACCAAATTACAGCAATAGCTTCAAATGAAGGTTTTGTTGTTGATATGTATCGACTTTCTTTTGTGCGGATTGACCAATCTTGAAAACTTGAGTGCTCGGAAGCATGTAAGTTTGGTTGGTGGTCACCATACCTGACAGGTGAGGTTTCCTAGACCGGCTCCCCCCACATTACAAGACCACACCAAAAGTGAGATTATTTCAGTTAAAAACAACACTTATATTGGTATAACATATTAATGATAATTATTTGAATACAATTTCTGTTGATGCATAAAATGGATCAGCTTTGTTTGTAGCTACACACACTCGTGTTTGAAATGAATGATATCAACATGCTGACATAGAGGAAAGCCAGTTAAAGGGAAAAACAAATACAATTATATTTCATCAATTACGTTTGCATTTTACAAAGTCATGTCGTATTCAGTTATTGTATACATACTTATATGACTCCATTTATTGAAAAGAAAGAAACTACTAATTTTAATGGGATATTATTAAAATAATTGTGTGGGCACTTGGGTACATGAAGGCTTTTATACTAGAATTAAAAATGAGCATGTTTGTAATTCGCCTTACTTCAATTGTCGAACACCGAAGGACTAAGAGAAGGACATGCACTGAATTACTTTCGAGTGGTTACATGATCACGATCTTTGCAGTACACACACGGAGGGAGACCCGATGACTTACTTTCCATTGGACTCACGGCGTGAAACGCTGTGACGTACTTTCAAGTTGACACACTGTTTTTAGTACTTTTTTGGATACCCCCGTTTTTAGCCGAAATAATTATTTTTCGTGACTCATAAATTTTCGGACTTAAGTTATACAAAATTTGACACAGCTCAATTGCTTTTGTTAAGATATTAAATATTGCAAGAAGACACGTAACTCTTTGTCGACAATTATCATAACAAGCTGGGGTCTTCGTCTTGGAATGATTAATTCGCAGCATCACGCGTTCAAACAAACAGATTGACCTGCATGTCGGGCATCACAATCAGTTCACAATTAATCATAAACACGCAATAATAAACAACAATTCGATTTAATTGCCGTTAAATAATAATAAGCAGACGAGAATAGGGAATATATGTGTATTAATGGCATGATACTAACGAGTCAAGTATTCCAAGAGCAGTCTCAGTCAAGAGGCCTGTGTTATGCCGTTTCACACGAGCTTTTGAGCGTGGTTGTATTAATCGAATCGTCGGGTAAAATGAAAGCACGGTTAAAAACAAATATATTTTCACATTCATCTTCGTTTATTAGGTTCAATAAATTGATTTGGGTTGAGGTGACCGAACAATTTAAGATTTATGAGAATGATTATAATTATAATGATGATGATGATGATGATGATTATGATAATGATGTTGTGATGATGATGATGATGATGGTGATGATGATGATGATGATGATGATGATGATGATGATGATGATGATGATGATGATGATGATGATGCTGATGATGGATGATGATGATGATGATGATGATGATAAACGACCCACACGTTTCTTGAAATGTATGCTACGGCTTTTCGGCTAATACCTTTAAATGGTTATACATGCCATTTGAGTTAAACTGATTCAAATTCACCATACTTGTTGTCATATTCGCAAACAGTTAACTGCTCGTGAATATGTGCAAGAAAACGAATTCGAATATTATCTCTTTAAATTGATCGGAAAAAAGTTATGCATAAAATAGGCTCTGCTTTTACTAGGAAGAACTAAAATAGACTTTCCAAAAACATCAGAATAGTGCAAATGTCTGATTACCCAGTATTACATATCTGCGTTGTCAGACAACGTGTCTGCATTTGGTCTTAATTGAACATGTCATTTAAGGGCTTGTCCAATAGTTTGGTTAGTAGTTCAGACAGATATCGTATACAAAATAAATAAATGAGCTGAACAAATTTAGGCACGAAGAAAGCCTTACTACTACTTGGAAGAACTAAAATAGCTTTTTCAAAAACATTAACAGAAAAGTGCAAACGTCTGATTACTTAGTATTACACATCTGCGTTGTCAGACAACGTAACTGCATTGTGGTTTCAATAGTGCACGTCGTTCAAGAGCTTGTGCAATAATTTGGTTTGGTTTTCAGATAACGATCGTATTCAAATATTGACCTGCCATGGAGGTCGCTTGCGTTATGGGCGCATGCCAAATTGTCTTATCGTGTGTTTACTCTACACTTGTGAGGAGGCGTAATATCAAACCGGAAGTTCGACGAGTATGTCCGCAATTCGGTGTATGTTATTCAACAGATTTGAATGGAGGATCTTTAGATAAAACATGCAGATATATAGAGAGTCCCACACATATTGTATATGCTTATCACTAAGTTTGTTCTTAATCCATATACACAATAAGCAATTACAAACTCACAAACATGTGGGCAAGGATCTTTGACATTTTTTTATACTTCTTACCATATCCAAGGTCATGCGAAATGGCTTCACCGAGTGATCCTTTAAGGGGATTGTTTTGTAATGCACTGGATATTATGGACAGAAAGCAATTGAATAAAAATAATGACGTAAGCATTATATCGAAAATATGCACAGAAACTAAGTTAATATTATTTAATAGATATATCTCAATACATACCAAATTAGAGTTGTGTGATCAGCTTGTTTTACCAATTTTAAATTATGGGTCAGAAATACGGGACTTAACTGAGTCAATGGCCATTGAAAGAGCCCACTTAAATTTTTGCAAAAAAAACCTGCTAGGTGTGAAAATTCAAACACAGAATACTTGTGTATATTGTGAACTTTGAAGAACATCTTTGATGACTAAAATAGCAATTCATGTACTACGGTATTGGCTGAAAATTATTCAGTTAGAAGATCACAAGTATGTCAAGTGCATTTATAGCCACATGTGTGAGGATTTAATTAATAAACCAAATACATATTATTGGGACAAATCTGTTTGTTATCTGTTGCAGTACTTAGGCGTACATTATGCATGGCTAAACAAAGGTGTAGGTGATGAACAGTGTTTTGTATCCTTTTTAAAGTCTAGATTAAATGATACATTTATCCAAAATTGCATATCAGAACTTAATTATTCTTCAAGAGCAATCAGTTACAGTCAGTTTTGTAAATTTGAATTGCAACCTTACTTAAAAAATGTTATTATAAATAAGTTTAGATTTGATATTTGTAGATTAAGAACTTCATCTAATAGATTAGAAATTGAATCAGGCAGATGGCATAAACCTGAATCTATTCCTTTTCAAGAGAGAAAATGTCAACATTGCAATTTTCTTGAGAATGAATATAATTTTTTATTAGAATATTCCTTATATGATGATGTAAAATTGTATATAAATTAATATTACTGGAAAAGACCAAACATGGTAAAGTTTATTGAATTAATGCAAACTGATATTATAAGTACCAACAGAAACTTAGCTATGTTTGTACATAATGCATTTAGTCAAAGAAACCTGTATAAATATTATTATGATTAATTGTGTATAATGTATTAATTAAACTTGATTTCTCGCTATCTTGAACATTTTCGTCTTTGTTCTTTCTTATGTTATCATTATAACATTGTTAAATAGATTTTAAATGATCTAATCTAATTGTCCTAGACCTTTTTCATGTATTGATACTTTAATTAACAACTTATGAAAATTCAATACTGATCACATGTTCATGTTTTTATATATGTTATTATGTTTTGAACTTGTATACTCATGGACTGCATGTCTATTGTTTATTGAATAAACATATTATTCTGTATAAGACACCAACAGAGTTTGTTTATAAACCCCTAGAAAGGTTTTGATTACTTTATCTTGGCTAAATTTATCTCTACCAATACATCCCACAATACATTATTTGTAATTGTTTGCTTGTCATAATGCATTGTTGATAACAATTTGAAAATATTTTATAGATGATTGTATAAAAAATTTAATAACATTGAAAATTAAACATACTTCATAAATTATTACATTTATATATGTAAACAAATAATTACGAAACTTTATTTTAATTTTATATTGCCATTTATGCATGACATTATACAATATAATAAATGAGATAATCCCTGATTTACTCTTTCATATAAGTGTCGCAATAAAGAAACAGACAATAACACGAAGACATATACTATGTCATATATTGATTGAAAAATAACAATCAAATTCTAGCAGCTCCTACGGGATACTAGTAGGTCATTTAAACTACGCAAGCTGAAATAAATGTTGGATGTGGTTTTCATGCACACATGGGTTTATTTAATTATGATTGCCAGTTGTGAAAGGTAGTGTTATTCTTGTCACAATCAACCGCCAATGTAAGAGGAGGGGTTAGTTTACAATGACAATACTTTGGGCGTTTATTTAAATCGATGCCATCTTATGTTACACAAAAGTACTAGTATCTACAGATTTCTCAAGTTCTGTCAATTAAGATAAAGATATTCAGAGTTTAGGAGTTCACTTTAACTTTAGAAGGTCAATTTAAATTTACAAAAAAAAGTTTATAAAAAACGTCATCATGTTTGGTTGTATTTATCAGTTGCTCTCCAAAATTGATAACCGCACCTTGGGGTTAACCAAACGTTCTTCGGTGCATTCAAGATAGGCCGTTTACACAGTGGCTACAGGTAACATTAAGAGCGCATTCCTTTAACGACATGTTATCCAACTTTGTTTACACAGTTCAATCTAGAAAAGCGCATGTTGTTTAATTACAGTAGGTTTATTTATTTGCACCAATTCAACTCAAAATATAGATCTTTCAAAACAGCTTTTAGTATAAACCACCATATAATGCCTCTTCAAATTGTAATATGAATTTGTCGAAATTTGCTGGCTGGCTAATATAAGGAACAATTAAAAGAACAAATACATAATAAATTGAGTTCTGTTTAATAGTTTAAGACCATCTGTACAATTAAATACAGTAGTTCACACACTGTTATTATATCGAAATATACGTATCATATAATTCGAGTCTATGTACACACAAACGTAACGGCTGGATTCATGGACGGAGCCATTACGCCATCCATAGTTGGACCAGAATCAATACCGCTGTTGCAAAACTGTTCGGTCTCCCCAGCCGTTTTGTCCGCTATAAACACACCGTATTTCGACCCATAGTTGTCTCCAACTACGGCAATGAACCTGAAACCAATGTCTCCTCGAACTGCGTCTGTTATTGGTGTTACTGTCAGCCCTGATGCCACATTTCTGGAAAATACAAGTAATACGTTTTTGCATGAATCACAAATAAACACACTTGTAGACGATTTATGTTTTTAAAGTGGCAAACGAAAGAAAACATACAGTTACATGTACATGAATAATGCTCCTGTCTGAAAGCTGAAGGTCAGAATTCAAGGTCAGCGGTCGCGATTTGTCTTTTTTTGCGATGAAATTGTGTGAAATGTATTGTGCATTACCTGATTGTGCATTTCAATGAATTTCCACCGGCCATATTTACGTCGATCACAGTTGATAGATTGGTAAATTTATTACCATGATCTGTAACTAAACCAGGACATCTAAATTCAAAGCATGCACCCCTGTTGGTCTGATTATCTATCCTTGGGTCATTGGTTGGTCCAACGTCGTATGTACCAAATTCTTCTCCGCTCTGGAGCTGACTCTTCGCCATGAATCGAATATCGTGTCCATTTTGTACCTAAAATGGAATTATATATACCAGGATGACTTAAACAAAATCATTTTCAAAATGAAATTTTTAATAAGTGTATATTCTCTTTTCAATTATAATGCTAAAAGACATCGTTTTATAAGTTCTTACATTTTATTTACAAAAATATTCAACTAATTTCTTCGGACAAATACCTTTATATATGCACGTTTTACTAGTTTACAATAATGATAACATAAGAATGTGCTTGCAGATAAGTTATTGTTATATAAAATTAATTTATTATTTCCAATACCATTATATTTATTTTCATGAAACACGTTCTAAACGTCAAGGCAGACGGTGCAACAGGATACCAGGCCAATTTCTCGTCGTATTTCCCAGAACCAACAACGTAGTTTTTAGTTGGCCCTTTAGTGAATGGTGCAAATTTAAACGTAAAATGATTGTCTAGGGGTGTCAATTGTGACTTGCACATTCTCTCCTTGTCCGGGTAAAAGACGGGGCCTTCAAACATGGTGTTAGGTTTATACATCGGTGAGGTTGTATCGAAACCTCCAAAAGGGTTAGCTGTAAATAAAACTTCGTTGTCCTTTGTCTGAACAACAATACCTGGATGAGGCAGGTAGTGGTCACCAGCAAATAGTCGCTCGCTGGTTCCTCGTATAGCTTGTATATAAACATCATGCCCACAAAACACTGGGATACAGGCATGTCCATTTCTGTCCAATGGTGTTGTGTTAGCCCCAACATATGTTTTTGTGGTTGGGTGTTTAACATACGTTTTAATAGAAACGTCGGTCAGGTCGTAAGCCTCACTGAGAGATAAATCTTTGTAAACCGATACACTCAGAAAACAAATACCCTTTACCGGATCTCGTGTTACTACTGTGACATCAGTGTAAATTGGTATTTGGTGATCATAATTATGGACCCATTGGTACCCAGTGATGCGCCTTTCAACTGTTACAGTTTCCTTCACCGTTGAAACCTGGGGAATATTTATCGGATGATAATCAACGACATATTGTCCGGATGCTAATAATTTTCTTCTTCCTTGTCCGTCAGGGGCCTTTTGTAATTTTGCAATTTCTACCCATGTTCCTTTGTTAGTATCGTATGTCCATAGTGCTACATCCGGATTTCCGTTTTCGTCTAAAGGAACATCGAACATCGATGCGTCTAATGAACATTTTAAAGGTTTATTGACAGATAAAGCTGTACCGTTTGCATCATTTAATGCTAGATGAAACATGCCAAAAGTTTGCAAAGGCATCTTTCGACCATCCGGAGCTTCGCTTTCAAAATCCCCATTGGCCGCTTCAATATGGTCTCTGTTCCGAGGGTCCATGAAGTGGATTGACGTTTTCACCTCTCCAGTAAACGGTTTACCATCGGGAGTTACAATGGAACCTGGCTGAATAGCGATTTGTGCGGCAGGCGGCAATCCATCGTCAGTGACGCCAAGATCAATTTCTGTACCATTCTGTGAATGAAATGGGATCGGAAGAGGCTTTAATGGAATAGCAATTGTTGCAAATGTGTCACTTCCATCATTGACTTGAATGATTTTTGTTATATCTGTAAATTTCTTGAAAATACCGTCGTGAAATGAGACAACGATGCGCTTTGTTCCCTTCGGTAACTCAAATTTAAAGAATCCTGACATGCTTGTACGGGATATAACCTCCCCATTAATTATTATCTCGCCGAGCTGAAATGGAATATCAGAACCATTCTGTCTTCCAAAGGCTTTGCCGCTGACAACCGACTTAAACATACAAAGTTTACATTCACATGAAGTAACACGAGAGGTTTTATATCGGAAACCTTCGCATTCTATATCAACCGCCTGAACGCCTTTAGTTTCACAGCAGTGATACGGCCAATAGTCTGCACAAGACCCATTGTCATGCAATGCTGATCGCATACACGCTAGTTTTCCACATGAACCGACATCAATTGTGCTGTTTTTCGAAGGATCACCGGACACATGGCAGCCTGGAGGCAGTGTCTGCAGCAATGACGAAGGCGAATCACATGTGTCTTCGACAGCGTCTGTAAAGGGATGTTATGTGATATGTATTCCCATTCATAATTAGTAATTGTCCTAAATATTTTCAAACTATGAATGCATTCAAAACGGATATAAAATACAATGCATTTATGTAATCGTATGTCAAGTCCTTGTTGTGACTGATAAATACTTACTTTTAACGACTACGGCTGCTTCATGGGATTGCGTCAATCCGGCTTCAGTTTCCGTTGTACACTTGTATTTCCCAGTATCCGTTATTTTCAACGATGACATATATAAAGTGCCATTTGTCCCCAAATGATCCAATTGAATTCCATCTTTATACCTAGATTAAACGATAAACAAAAAGGATTTTTTTTTTCGAAAACTGAAATATCTGAGTACATATATAAATATTTTTATAAATAAGATATCGCAACCACTCAAAAGATAAACGTTAGTATTTCAGAGCTGAATTGAGCAAGTTTATATAAATAAGATGAGTATTGACAATCAACCATATGTAAGATGTTGGTGTTGGTTTTCCAGCGGCTGCACAACATAGACTAAGACTTTGGCCAACCATCCGTATTTTGTCACTCGGTTGTACTTTCAGAATCGGGGGAACTGCAAGTTCGATTAAGACCGTCCAATTGTTCGTACAAAGTTGGCACGTGTATAAATACATTTGCATCTACGAGCATATTTAATATACTACATTAAATGAAAACATTTCGCTTGTACAAATACGGATCGGAAATTCAATCTCACATTATACATGAATGAACAGTTGTTAATAAAACAACACATACCATATCGTTCCAATCGAAACGCAGGCAAAGTCCAATGTGAGCTGTTGACTGCAACAGGTGTTATGTGTTTGTCAGCACACTTTTCTGCCTTGATGTAAATACGTTCGTTCATCAGACAAACATGACTTATCTCAAACTTTCCGAAGATGTCAGTCTTTGTTAATGGACTGTATTTAGCAGATTCCAAGAAAATATTTGCTTCACGAACGGTTTCGTTATTGTCATTCAACACTTGCCCCAAAAAGACGACGTTGGAACATTCGCAAATCTTACAATCACGTGATCTCTGGCCGCCAGGTGGACATGGTTTACTGCAGTCTAGTGTTAGAACAAACAGTAATTGAAATATAATTTCATTGTCATTATCAAACCAACCAAACAGATAATTAAACCATTGCCAATTTGATAAATTATATACATTTGCTGCAAGTTGAGCGAATTGATCGATCGTAATTTCATGTATAAATACGCCTACAAACATCGCTTACATTGCATGTAAGAGCTTACAAGATATATCAGCTAAATCACGAAATCTTACCTTGTCAAAATGGAAAATGCATAATCAATCATGTTTATATGACAATTCTTACAGAAAAAACTTGGATAAATTTACCTGGGCATGGGAATGTTGCACATGATCTTGATTCAGTAGTGTTTCCAATACAAGTCTTTCCGCCGTTCGATGGCGCAGGTTGGGAACATGTTCGAGTGCGTCTTTGCGACCCGGTAGCGCAAGACTTTGTGCATGCACCCCACTGTGTCCAAAATGCCCAATCACCATTGATCGGATCTGAATTACAATTTATAAGAACGACATCGAGAAGTAGTTTGCCTTTTAAAAGTGTATGTATATCACAAGGTTCTGTTATTTTTTGTAATACTAAGAACGTTAGTAAAACTAGCGGAGTTTTAAATTTGCTATGCATGTGCAATTTACCTGTACACGTTGGCATGGTGCATATTATGTTTTCTGAAAATTTAGCGTTGCAGTCTCGGTCAGTCAGCTTCTTCTTGATACACTGTCGTGTCCGAAACTTTGCACCGGCACCACAGGTGCGGCTACATCCAGTCCAGCTCCCCCAGTCAGTGAGCACGCCACAACCGGTGTTTGCAACATCTGGATCTAAAGAATGATTTCGTTTTTAATAATAATGACCTTTTTCGTGTTACAAACATTTTTATTCTATAAAAATATTAAGTTACTGATTTTAACGAAATTGAATACCTGTTGTAATGGCCTGAACGACTTTGGTAACCGATTGGCTGAGGGAATCAAAGTTTGGAATATTCCACACTCTGGAGACGTTGTTGGTTATCGTGGCAAACATGGTTGCTTCCGATGCGTTTGCCATATTAAGTACAAATGTATTTATTTGTTTCTGCGACATCAGTTTTTGGAGATTATCTGCCATGTATGGGTCAATTATTCTCTTGTGTGAGAGAATGATTAAAACATTGGCTACGCATTCTCTGTCCCCCGATAATGGCTGGAAAGCGTCGTTGACCGTGTAATTGATAGCGGGTTCCACGGCTCCATCCCCCGTGCTGTACCACATATATTCTATGCTCTGCTTCATCGTTGGCAAGTCCGCATACATATCCAGTGTAAATTGGCTGAACGTCTGTTCGCCAAAAGTATATACGGCGATGCGCACATCGGGGTTGTACAGAGCGCTGGTTAGGTTCAAAGCAAACGCCTTTTCTTTTGCGAACTGTGTAGACCTGACATTGTCCGATGAATCTAACAGCAGCACAATGTCGAGTTGTCGTCCTGCAGTTAAGAATTTTATTTAAATTGGTATTTTTATTATTGAAATGAATACACTTGTTAAAAAATGTTAACAAAAATACAAAATTATTACCGGAAGTAACTTGAACCTCCGAGAGTAGTATAAACAGCAACGCCAGCCACAACGGATTTAAATATTGCCGTTTTAAATCCATTTTCGGCATAAGGGTATCATCTGTTAAGATGTCTAAAGAGATTTTTATTTTATACCCACTGGCTGCCCTATATGTGTTATCATAATGTTTTTTTTCATCGTATCAATTGTAATTTGTTATGCTCATCCCAAGTATTTTACACTCAAGTGTGTGTGATATGTAAACACGGACCAAAAATGTTTGCCTGTTATCGAAACTACCTGACATTGGGTTTGATCTTGATAAGTATTGCCTCACGGAGAGCTTAACATTGTTTTGGGTTTTCAAACATCATCGCTTTCTTGTTTCAGATAATTTATTAGACGAACGGTTATCAAAGCAGACAGGGGCACTTACGGAAACGCATCTGTATATTACCGATACAGAAGCTATCGAAAACGCATGAGGACATCTAACAGGATCAAATCCAATCAGTGTTCTGTCTACAATGGCCTTCATGACAAAATCTTTGGCAAATAGTGAAGTTTTTGCCAACACTTAGTTTTGGAGATGTTATGCAGTGCTTTATCGATAACCATTTGCGTCATTATATAGAGAGCACGAGTTCCAACACTTATCTAAAGATAAACAGAGCAAATGTGGTGTCCAATTTGCACTATGATTTTGTATATCATGTTCTTAACACAGGTTTACAAATAATTGTAGGCAACTGGAATCGGTATTGATTAATTCAACACGCCAATCATCAAGTGATAGCCCGTGCGAATCGGTGCTATTTCCTCGAAACTCCATATTAAAAAAACACTATACACTACATGGTAACTTTATTGTTTAGACAATGAAGTTTACATTTATGTCTACTGCGACATGCTATAACGAATGTGCAATTATAAAAATGAAAACCTAGATACACCAATCAAATGTAAAGATATTATAATTCTTTTTTTTTAATTATAAATGTTTTTCTAACATGTTGTAATGTCAATACTTTTGCAGAATAATTATTAAGAGCCCTCTTTTTGGTCTAAAGTTTGTTCTTATTACCAGCCTCGTACTAATTGGTGAAAAGCAAATGTGGTGTACAATCTTTTCCTCATATACACGGTGTTGTAGTAGGAAGATGCAAGTATGACTTATGTGCAATTACTGAACAGTTATACTGAATAATTACACTGATAATCGCAATGGAAACTATTATTATATTTATTGTGTGTATTTATTTTAGGGCACTCGATGTAGACTGGAACGTTCATTTTGTTTGATATCTGTAACACTTATGTTCCGGACGTCATGTGGGTTAAGTCATACTATTTAATCACCATAAAAAACGCAACGTACGATACTATAACATGTCTATATGATTACTTTTGTTCTGTTGTGAGTTAATTCTGTCTGCATATAAAGGCACTCAAATTATTCAAAATTAAACGACTTTTTACTTTTATCCGTATATTCAAAACATGTATAAATGTATCTTATTTCTCTACTTTTCATCATTAAAGGGAACGAGTGATTTCTTTCCGTGTTCAATTTGCTCTTGATCCACTACGCTATTCTTGTTGATCCGACTAGTAAAAGCTATGAACGACAAGACGACAAAGAGATCGGCAATATTTAAGTGAAAATATTCGCTAATGGACATGGACAATTCGATTGGCCAAGTGTAAATCGTGACATGCATGTAGATTCCAGCCTCGAAGACGTTTGTACATGCTTTTATAAGTTAGCACAACTTTTATGATGATATTTATGTTATCAAGTGGTACAAATTAATTTCATTCGGTCGACACATACAAACATTTCAACAGCTTTAACCATTGCAAAATACATGTGTATCCCCAGATAACGACGTGTTATCGAAGTGCATTTATGAGAGTATTCCCTGCATTTATTTGCATTTGATAAGCGGTTATTACAACTTCTACTTGAAATGCATTCACTTCAAATGTGGAACTTGTCTAACTAATTGGTTCAGTCTTCGTTATTGTTATATAAATGTGAACAAGTAAATAAAAAGTAAATAAAAAAATGTTAAATAAGGCAAAGCGAGTAACGAGTTTCCATATGTATTTGATGTAATAAAAACTCAACATATGGTTATCAGAAGAAGCGAATGCCCATTGTATTAAATCACACAGCTAACGCTAACAAAAAAAAACTCTAAAAGAGCAATTTAATTGATCAAATTAAGGTTTCACATGTTGTTATTTGACATTATTGCCTACAATGTTGCATTAAAAACATTCGTGAACGACTCTCAATATTTCTTTACTTTTGTTGGGTGTTTGTCTACGTTGTAAACGTGCATTACGAAACATTTGAACTGTATTGATTTTGTTTATGGATTTAAGGATGATGTATAACAGCATACTGACGTGTTCGATTAAAATGAATAAAACGTATAAACAAATAATTTGTTTTAAAGAGGCTTGTTCACCTTTCGATAAATTGACAAAATTGAAAAAAAAACGATTCAGATATGCAAATTTTCGTTGTAATTATGATATTTGCGAGGAAACAGTAATACTGAACATTTACCATGCTCCAAAATATCCATTATATGCATCTTTTGACGATTTTAACACCTGACAATCATAAAGCGTTACAAACGCGAAACGATTGAATTATTTGGAGAGCTCTGTTGTTATCGTTATATTTTGTGACATTACAAGGATTACTAGACTTTTACTAAGTGTCAGTGGTTCGAGTCCCGGTTTGGATTACTTTGTTTTCTTTCTTTACTTTTGTTTCTTGTTTTATACTCGAGCTATTTAGTTCTGATGTTTAAAATAATCAGTTTAAAGCATTAAATGACAAACTTCAAAACATGCCAAAATCTGTGAACAAGTCCCTTTAATATTCCGATTATTGATGAAATTCGCTAATAAATAAACGAAACAAAAACAAGTTTTGGGTTAGTAGTGTGATTTAATGTCTAGAAGTGCAAATCCACAAATAACATTTTTAAACAGGATTAAAAAAAATAGATAACAAAATATTGTGTCTGATTCTATGGATCGCGCAGAAGCTGTACATTGAACTTCGTGTTCTTTATGCCCTTATCTGGTGTACAGTAATCAAAGACAGCATCGTGATGTGCGTGGCTAACCGTTCGATGTCCGCGGAATCTGCAAAGAAACGAGTATGTGTTAGTATTTCGAGGTTAATGAGGTTCTTCTGCGCCTGAGGCTGCATTATGTGTGGACCCGGAGTGTGCCCCGCACTCCTACCTTATTAACTTACTTGACTCACAAAACATGGGGACGAATTTTGAATTATAGGTGCCATTACCAGCTTTTTTCTAGTTGTTAATGAACGATTTTTAATTGCTTTGGTCTTGTGTTATGGGGGGAAGCCGGAATACCCAACATAATTCACTTGCGTCCAGGAACGGTGGTTGAACCCGGGTCGCCTTAGTAAGAAGCGCGTTTAACAACCAATGCGCTAACCAGGCATCCACAAAGAAACGAATACCAAAGGCTACATTTCATTATGTTAAACAAACATTGATGGTGTCTCAAACGACCGTACGATTTATACATGAAATAAACGATACCTGACGTAAGCTTACACAACTCATTACTTTTTTAAATAATACACAGCTGCAATAACAGCTATGATGACCACTACACATCCAACAACACTGCCTGTGACAACGCCTATTAACGGCTCTGGTTCTGTCGATTGTTGATCGGTTTTCGACGACAGACCTTAAAAAGAAAGATATACGACAGTTTAAGTTAGTTATCCCTTTCCAAAGACTAATTAAGTTCGTCCTATGAGATTATTAGTCGTGGTAACGACATCAATAAAAATGTCACATCCTTACCACCGTAGCATATTGGCCGTAACAATTATATAACGATGAAACACACTGTGAACTGACACTTGCCTATTTTTAAAATATCCTAAAATGATTTTTTTAAATAAATTATTTATAATAATAGATATATGACTGAGCATATTTAACGGATAACCTCTTTGAAATGCAAAATTATCGAAACAAGCAGGGAAAAATCGAAACCGGAAAAAGTTTGAAATAGAGAATAATTGAAAATAAAAATGTTCGAAATAGATGTGTTTGGCTGTAAAACAAAACATTACTATCTCAGAATAGCGAATACCCCAAAACAAACAATACCTTTGTTAATGGGAGTAGATTGCATCAGCTCAGTTTTAGAGCCTGTTCCATACGTCACTTGTGAAAGTGTGACATGCTTAGTATGACCTATGAAATAATGAATGGACTATAAAGCATTTATTTCGTTGTAGATTATAAATACGTGTAGTTTGTTACAAATAAACTGTTTGATTACTCAGAAAATATAGCAAATTGTATAGTTGTGCTTGAATATCAAATGTAAGCGTGAATTTTCATTTACAGCCCTAAATCTTCGTTATTCGTTTCGATATTGACGCTTTTGTTTAAATTGCCGATTTATTCTGTAAAAACCCACGTTTATAAACTGAAAATTACGTCTTTAATATCATGTTAGTGTACCTACTTTGAGAGGTTTGAAACTGTGTCGTCAACATCTCACTGGTCAGAGTTGTAGTCAATGCTGCTGTTGCATCTGAAATTTAAAATGAAAAGAAGGGTTAAACGTATGGGAACGGTTAATGCCATATCTGAAATGTAAACGACATTGTAAATTGTTCAACACATCTTTCAAGTATAGTGTCTTGCAAGTCTCGCATGTAATACTTACTCAATGATGAATTCATGGTCGTCGTTATTGGCGCTGTTGTGGTTGAAAGTTTTAAAGTGGAAGTACCTGCAAAATGTTTACAAATGTTCTTAACAATATGATTTATGCATGCATCTATACGAAAAACATAACAACAACAAAGTGATTTTGTCACGCATGAAGTATTTTTGAATATTTTGAAGTCAAATACGCTTCAGAAACATTACTTACCAGGCGGTGTGATGTTTACTGAAGTTGTCTGCTGAAATGTAATTGTCGACAGCACGGTTGTTGTATTGTCTGAAGCAATATAATAGCAGATTTGGATGTTAGAAACAATTAATACGTGTATAACATACGCAATCCTTTTTCGAATGTCGCTACTGGAACATACATATTGACAAAAATTTACCTCTTGACAATCAGCAAATAATTATGATGGTTTTGTTCAACATCAATGTTAACAAGTTACACCTTTAGAAAAACAATTGACGTGTGAAGCACTCACTTCTTGTTTGTGTTGTTAGTGGCAGAAAAGTACTTGTCGATGTAGTATCTTAAACATATGAATACATTTTAATTACAGCTAAACATGTTATGTCTGAAAATTCAGTATTCAAACATAATGCTTGAATATTGATATGTTTATGCAAGAAAGTACCCGACAGACCGCGTAATTAATTACCTTGTGATGTGTCAATGAGTGTTGTTTGTGTCATCGTAACTGTGGAGAGATCGGGTGCTGTAGTGTCTGAAATAATATCGATTACATGTTTGAAGACTGTTTAAGATACACACATTTTTTAGTATTAATAGCGATACTAACTCAATGATGTATTCATGTTCGCCGTTATTGGCGCTTTTGCGATTGAAAGTTTTAAAGTCGAAGTACCTGCAATATTTTAACACATGTTCTAAAAAATAATGATTTATGCGTGCATCTATATGAAGAAAAACTTAACATGAAAGTGATTTTGTCACGACTGCACGGTTGTTGTATTGTCTGAAACATTATAATAGCGAGTTTGCATGTAAGTAAAATAAAAAAAACGTGTATGACATGGGCAACGCTATTTCGAATGTCGCTTCTTGTCCTTGTCGATGTAGTGTCTTTGAAGTGTGACTACATTTTTAATTTTAGCTAAACATGTTTGAAAGTTTAGTATTCAAAGATATTGCTTGAATATTGATTTTATACAAGAAAGTACCAGATAGTCCGAATAATTAATTACCTTGAAATGTGTCAAGGGTTGTTGTTTGTGGCATCGCAACTGTCGAGAGTTCGGACGCTAAAGTGTCTGAAACAATATCGATTACATGTTTGAAGACTGTTTAAGATAAACATTTTTTTAGTAAAAATAGTGATACTAACTCGATGATGTATTCATGCTCGCCGTCACTGGCGCTTTTGCGGTTGAAAATTTTAAAGTCGAATTACCTGCAATATTTTAACACATGTTCTTAAAAATAATGATTTATGCGTGCATCTATTTGAAAGAAAAAAAAACTAAACAACAAAGTGATTTTCTCACACACGATGTTTGTTAATAATGAAGTACGCAGCAGAAACATTGCTTACCAGGCGGCGTGTTGTTTATTGAAATTGTCTGCTGAAATATAATTGTCGACTGCACGGTTGTTGTATTGTCTGAAACATAATTATAACAGGTTTGCATGTAAGTAACAATACATACATGTATAAAATACGCAACGATTTTCCGAATGTCCCTAATGGAAAATATATGTCGGTATCTGTTCAATGGTGCATAGATATTTGCATGACCTTTAATCATATATATTGACAGTAATTTACCTCTTGCAAATAAGCAAATAATTATGATGGTTTTGATAAACATCAATGTAAAAAAGTTACCCTTAAGAAAAACAATTGACATTTGTAGCACTCACTTCCTGTTTGTGTTGTTAGTGGCAGAATCGCCATTGTCGATGTAGTATCTTAAGCTTGTTAATACATTTGTTAACACATCTAAACATGTTTTGTCTGAAAGTTCAGTACTCAAAGATAATGCTAGAGTATTTATAGTTTTAGAAGAATTTGTCCGACAGTCCGAGTATTTACCTTGTGATGTGTCATGGGTTGTTGTTTGTGGCATCGTAACTGTCGAGAAATCGGGCGCTGTAGCGTCTGAAACAATATCGATTACATGTTTGAAGACTGTTAGAGATACAAACATTTAATTAAGTATAAATAGTTTATTATTTATAAAATCCAAAACACATATTCAAAACGTATAAGACTTACTAAAGCAGTAATTACTATCAGGAGCTGTTCGCGTTAAGTGGTATACAAAAAAAGCCATTGCAATTTTCAATATCCATTGTATTTCTCTGTCCGCAGCATTTGATAACACCATTTCGGTCGGTTCGCAAACATGACGAAATTTGTTGGCTTCCACTGCCAAAGGTTGGTAGAGGTCCTGATAAAGGATGAACTCGTTTTATCGATGCTAGTTAAACAACACATTGCGAATACTGCAAAATATTAAAATAATTCTAATTTAAAAAGCACGAGCTCAGACCAAGTATACAGCCGATGACACGAATTCCAATATCGATCAAAACGACACTTTTAAAGTTTTAAATATTAAATTCTTGACCAATTGCTAATAGGTCAATATTCATACTTCCAAAACATTTGCTAATACAATACCGTTTACCTTACTAAAATTGACTAACATTGACAAACACACTATCTCTAGAAAATGCGCAACTGCGCTTGTTAAAAATGCATTAAATCTACAACCTTCAATCCAAATTTGATTTTTAGCTCCACACGCATTGGATTGCGTAGGACAACTTGTTGCTATGACACCAGATGTTGTCCCCGTATATTTATACCAATCCGTTGTAATTGATACAACTCGGGATAACGTGTTGTCGGTTTTCAATATTGTTGAGTTCAGAGTCTTGTAAGTTTTACAAACATCTGTCTGCGAAATGCTCGGTGCTTAAAAGTAATTAAAATATAATATAAACGACTTTCCAATCATTAAGTAACATACAGATATACAGATATAAAATATGTTATAACTTTGAGTTGTATTTAATGAGTATGAATGTAGATAAACTCAATTTAAAAGAAAAACTATCACGACAGAGAAGACATCTGTAGAATTAAAGATTTACAAAGTTCAGTTAACATAGCTTAAGTCCAGTTAACAATTATAAAAATAAATTGCAAAAGTTTACTTACCAATAACTAGACACAACAGGTAATATATTACCAGATTAATATCCATATTCCAAATAATGAATGTTCATGATGTAAGTTGTATTTATAGATAGCAACTTCCCAATCTCTTTCACGACAGTTACATTACATTCAAATTGTATGCGAGAGCATGGAACGACACGTCTGAATGGAGATTAGTAACTTCCGTGTTGATAACGAATTATAAGAAATCATCAATGCGATTTTCATATGAAGTTACACTTCTCGATTAATCCGAAATCGACGATTACCAAGATTCTATTTAATCTGATTTTTTATGCCCGTACAAAATTAAAAAGCTTAAATTGGGTCTTAACGTTAATTTGCGTTTATTTGACCATAATTAAATAAAATGTATCGTACAAACACGTTACTTTTGCTTATTAAAATGTCTTAAATACTAAGCTGTTTCGGCCAAAGCCTTCGTCAGTAGTATCAATAAACATGTAACAAAAACATAACATATAGAATATAAGCATAATTAACATATGCATTTGATGTTTGCCTATTACTTTGTTTTTTATTTGACCATGAAATATAGTGTGGCATCAATAAACAAAATTTAAGCATCCGCTGTGATTCGCGTGAATGTTTTAAAAAACATATAAATATCAAATCCACGAGACAATGTTGCGGATCGGACGACCGGGGATTGAGCCAGCACTATTTTCAAGACTAACACAAAAATACGTAAATAAGTAAAAGAATGTTTTTACCATAATTAAACGATTGTATAAACAAGCTTGATTATCACAATTCTAAAAGACCATTAAATACAGTTTTCAAATGATCTGCTATGACAATGATTGATCTGTTTTCAACATGAGAGCAAGTGGTCTTAAGTAGTTCAATTTCGACAGTTTGTAGAAAGCTACGCATTACAAAAACGCTCCGTGATTCACACAATCGATCAAATGTTCACACATTTAAATAAAAGGTTTGCGTGAACAGATATGCGTACATCACCAACCTATTCCGTGTGCTTTTTCAGGCACTATATTAATAACTTGTTATCCTATGATTAATTATAATGATATGTATGTACCATTCCAAGATTTCATTCAGACATATGTGTTTATTTGGGGTTTCTTTTAAACAATGCATCAAACACAACTAAGTTGAAGATGTTGTATTGTAGTCGTTTAATAATCCAACCAACGTTATTTCATATGTTAGGTAAAGATCATCTTTAATTGTAACAATGGTTTGTACTAGTCTATCGAAACAAATAGAAATTTAATATATTATTATATTTCATTGGATTTTTTTTAGTAGTAATCGGAAAAAGGGTCATTATTCGTGAACTACCCGACAATTCTAGGCACTGGACACGCAGCACTGCAGTCGTACTCGAAGGCATATCCTAGGTTGACATCCATAGAATATTCCGAGTCAAGATAATCTCGACCAGTAAAACATTTGCTGCGAGCAAATTGGGGCGTTTCGTGCATATAAATGCCTTCGTTTGGACCATAGTTGTCACTTTGTTGAATAGGCATTTCAGTCCAGAACGTTGTAGCATTGGCTTTGAACACCTGTCTATATTTGCCGAGAAGTCTTGAAAAGAAACAAATAATCCAATGTACAAAGTAGCTTGATTGTGGGGTCGGGAGGAGGGGTAGGGCTTAACAAATTATATACAAAAAAATGATTGTGTGCTTTAAATACATAAACATACTGTACCTAACACAGCATCCTGCTGGCATACCCGGTACATCGATTGATCCTTGGATATACGTGTCGTGAACACCGCCGTAGATGTCTACAATGGGGCATCTGTATTCGACACAGGCAGCTTTCTCAATTAAAACAGAACTGCTTGGATTGAACTGTGGTCCAGTTGTGAATGTTCCTAGAAGCTTTCCTGTTGCACCATCCTCATAGCTCGAAGCCGTCACGTTCACTTCTGCTTGAACCTGATTGGAGAGTTTGTAGTAATAAAGTGTGAAAATGAAATGCAATAAACTACCTTATTTTAATTACAAAACACAATATGCAAGGTGGATAAGGAAAATGAGATACCTGAAATTTGACCTTCAAATAACACGTTTTCGGGTCTGTACTTCCTAGAATGCCATAGTGCCACATGTATTGAAAACCGGGATCACTAGGATTTAAACCTGTCGTTGGGACTGGTGTGGCAAAAAGTTGGTCAGGAATGGTGATGTATGAGAACAGGAAATGGTAGTTATTCAGATTGCCATTTTTGCATTCATCTTTTTGATACACGTTGTAAACAGGCCCGTTTTTGCCTTGAAGATTTCCCCACGTATAGGCCTGAAATTTGATGACTTCGTTTCCAGTTTCGAACTGAACTAAATACCCGGCGGGGATATTTCTTTGCTGCACAGTTTTGTTTAAAGCTGGAATTCGTATCGTGTTTTTCTCAACATACAACCTGACTTCCTGCGCACATTCTACTGCTAAGCAGACCTTTCCGTCTGCACTTGTGTTCGCTTGTGAATATTTTGGGATTTCCTTCAAGGGACCGGACAATGCAGTAACAAGAGCATCTTTCAGTCCGAACTTAAACGACGACGAGTTGTGAACAACAACTTCTACATAACATTGTGTGTAGTCATCTTTTTCCAATAGTTGAACGGCTTTAATCCGATCTCCTCCAAAAGTGAAGTTTTTCGACGTTTGTGTATGAACATCTAAATATCAACATCGAAATAAACATTCCTTAATAAATTGAACCGAAAACGCGATATATGAACATCTAAAAAATAACATCAAATAAAGCAACATATTTTAATTAATTTTATCTAAAACCGATATATGAACATGTTTGACTAATATCGAAATCAACATGTTTTTATTTAGTTTTACCAAAAAAACGATGAAAAAGTATCAATTTAATGGTATGGGTATTTCAATAATTTCTCTTCACTGTAGTTTAACATAAAAACAAACTGAATGGTCTTCGCAGAAATGATTCTAACAAATGTTTAGTTGTTATATTACCAATAAATAATTTTTGTTCAAATCCGTTTATATTTATCGAAAACCGATTGTTTATTTGCATATAAAAAAACTCCAAAGCAAAAATCATACTTGTATGTTAATTTATAGAGAAGCTATTTCTTCAAAAACAAACCTTTGAAAAGTAACCCCGCAAGGCAAAGCAATTGGAACGCTATTCCAACATTTCGAACCATCTCGTATAATAACAATCGCATGTCTGTCTTATCTTTGGTCATTTTATCTGTATATACGCAAATGGACAAGATAGTTGGTTTTACTGAAATCATGTTAAATAATTTGAATGTTTTAGAGGCCTGCAGCCATCATTTTTGAAAAGACAAAAATAAATCTAAGAACACAGGTGTATTAAACCATATATGTCACAGATCGAACATGTAACACGTGTGTCATATTATGAGCACAAATGTGCGTTACACTTTGAACACTCTTCGGTGTCAACCTGACCTTTATATTGCACACAATACTGTATTTGATGTTTGGTATTCGCGATCATAACATAAATGTAAAGGTCGGTTGCAAAAGTGCATCCTCTCCATCACATAGTTCTGCATTCTTATCACCTTTATCTCATATTAATCATAAGCATCAAAAGGATTTTCATCTTTTTCATCCTTATCACCACCATCATTATCATCGGCGATGACATCATTATTTTATCGGCATTATCATCATAACCGTCATCGTTATTAGTATTATGTCATAATTATTTTCATAGTCCGTATTCACCAAATATACCTTATAACAGTAAATACATATATATGATGTCAACAACAAAAAAACGCGGTAACCAAACGTAAGTATTTTTGATATATACACGGATTTACTAGCCTGTTTATTGTCAATGCNTTGTCACGCGTGATTTTGTTTTATAAAGTCAAGTACGCAGCAGAAACTTTACTCACCAGGCGGTGTATTGTTTTCTGATGTTGTCTGCTAAAATGTTATTGTCGACTGCACGGTTGCTGTATTGTCTGAAGCATTATAATAGCAAGTTTGCATGTAAGTAACAATAAATACGTGTATAACATACGCCATGCTTTTTTGAATGTCGCTAATGGAAAATATGTCGTTATGTTTTCAATTGTGCAGATATGTGCCTGACCTTTATCCATACATATTGAAAGTAATTTACCTCTTGAAAAAAAGCAAATAACTATGATGTTTTTGTTCAACATCAATGTTAACAAGTTACACCTTTAGAAAAACAATTGACGTGTGTAGCACTCACTTCTTGTTGTTAGTGGCGGAATAGTACTTGTCGATGTAGTATTTTAAACATATGAATACATTTTTAATTACAGCTAAACATGTTATGTCTGAAAATTCAGTATTCAAATATAATGCTTGAATATTGATCATTATACAAGAAAGAATCCGACCGTCCGAGTAATTAATTACCTTGTGATGTGTCAATGGTTGTTGTTTGTGGCATCGTAACTGTGGAGAGATCGGGCGCTGTAGCGTCTGAAACAATATCGGTTACATCTGTGAAGACTGTTTAAGTTACAAACAGTTTATTTAGTATAAATAGTGATACTAACTCAATTATGTATTCACGTTCGCCGTTATCGGCGCTGTTGTGGTTGAAAGTCCTGTACTTAAAAATAATGATTTATTCGTGCATCTTTATGAAGTAAAACTTAACAACAAAGTGATTTTGTCACGCGTGATTTTGTTTTATAAAGTCAAGTACGCAGCAGAAAGTTTACTTACCAGGCGGTGTATTGTTTTCTGATGTTGTCTGCTGAAATGTAATTGTCGCTTTCACGGTTGTGGTATTGTCTGAAGCATTATACTAGCAGGTTTGCATGTAAGTAACAATACATACGTGTATAACATACGCCATGCTTTTTCGAATGTCGCTAATGGAAAATATGTCGGTATGTTTCCAATTGTGCATAGATATTTGCCTGACCTTTATCCATACATATTGAAAGTAATTTACCTCTTGAAAAAAGGCAAATAACTATGATGTTTTTGTTCAACATCAATGTTAACAAGTTACCCCTTTAGAAAAACAATTGACGTGTGTAGCACTCACTTCTTGTTTGTGTTGTTAGTGGCGGAATAGTACTGGTCGATGTAGTATCTTAAACATATGAATACATTTTAATTACAGCTTAACGTGTTATGTCTGAAAATTCAAAATTCAAATATAATGCTTGAATATTGATATGTTTATACAAGAAAGAATCCGACAGTCCGAGTAATTAATTACCTTGTGATGTGTCAATGGTTGTTGTTTGTGGCATCGTAACTGTGGAGAGATCGGGCGCGGTAGCGTCTGAAACAATATCGATTACATGTGTGAAGACCGTTTAAGATACACACGTTTTATTTAGTATAAATAGTATAATAATGTTTATAAAATCAAAAACAAATATTCAAAAAGAATTAGACTTACTGAAGCAGTAATGTCTATCAGGGGCTGTTGGCGTTAAGTGGTATACAAAAAAAGCCATTGCAATTTTCAATCCCCAATGTATTTCTCAGTCCGCAGCATTTTACACCGTTTCGGTCGATTCGCACGCATGACGAAATTTTTTGGCTTCCTCTGGTTGGTAGAGGTCCTGATAAAGGATGAACTCGTTTTATCGACGCTAGTTAAACAGCACATTGCGCATACTGCAAAATATTAAAATAATTATAATTTAAAAAGCACGAGCTCAGACCAAGTATACAGCTGATGACACGAATTCCAATATCGATCAAAACGACACTTTTAAAGTTTTAAATATCAAATTCTTGACCAATTGCTAATAGGTCAATGTTCATACTTCCAAAACATTTGCTAATACAATACCGTATACCTTACTAAAATTGACTAACATTGACAAACACACTATCTCTGGAAAATGCGCAACTGCCCTTGTTAAAAATGCATTGAATCTACAACCTTCAATCCAAATTTGATTTTTAGCTCCACACGCATTGGATTGCGTAGGACAACTTGTTGCTATGACACCAGATGTTGTCCCCGTATATTTATACCAATCCGTTGTAATTGGTACAACTCGGGATAACGTGTTGTCGGTTTTCAATATTGTTGAGTTCAGAGTCTTGTAAGTTTTACAAACATCTGTCTGCGAAATGCTCGGTGCTTAAAAGTAATTAAAACATAATATAAACGACTTTCCAATCATTAAGTAACATACAGATATACAGATATAAAATATGTTATAACTTTGAGTTGTATTTTATAAGTATGAATGTAGATAAACTCAATTTAAAAGAAAAACTATCACGACAGAGAAGACATCTGTAGAATTAAAGATTTACAAAGTTCAGTTAACATAGCTTAAGTCCAGTAAACAATTATAAAAATAAATTGCAAAAGTTTACTTACCAATAACTACACACAACAGGTAATATATTACCAGATTAATATCCATATTTGAAATAATGAATGTTCATGATGTAAGTTGTATTTATAGATAGCAACTTCCCAATCTCTTTCACGACAGTTACATTACATTCAAATTGTATGAAAGAGCATGGAACGACACGTCTGCATGGAGATTTAGCAACTTCCGTGTTGATAACGAATAATAAGAAATAATCAATGCGATTTTCATATGAAGTTGCACTTCTCGATTAATCCGAAATCGACGATTACCAAGATTCTATTTAATCTGATTGTTTATGCCCGTACAAAATTAAACCGCTTAAATTGGGTCTTAAAGTTAATTTGCGTTTATTTGACCATAATTAAATAAAATGTATCGTACAAACACGTTACTTTTGCTTATTAAAATGTCTTAAATACTAAGCTGTTTCGGCCAAAGCCTTCGTCAGTAGTATCAATAAACATGTAACAAAAACATAACATATAGAATATAAGCATAATTAACATATGCATTTGATGTTTGCCTATTACTTTGTTTTTTATTTGACCATGAAATATAGTGTGGCATCAATAAACAAAATTTAAGCATCCGCTGTGATTCGCGTGAATGTTTTAAAAAACATATAAATATCAAATCCACGAGACAATGTTGCGGATCGGACGACCGGGGATTGAGCCAGCACTATTTTCAAGACTAACAAAAAATACGTAAATAAGTAAAAGAATGTTTTTACCATAATTAAACGATTGTATAAACAAGCTTGATTATCAAAATTCTTAAAGACCATTAAATACAGTTTTCAAATGCTCTGCTATGACAATGATTGATCTGTTTTCAACATGAGAGCTAGTGGTCTTAAGTAGTTCAATTTCGACAGTTTGTAGAAAGCTACGCATTACAAAAACGCTCCGTGATTCACACAATCGATCAAATGTTCACACATTTAAATAAAAGGTTTGCGTGAACAGATATGCGTACATCACCAACCTATTCCGTGTGCTTTTTCAGGCACTATATTAATAACTTGTTATCCTATGATTAATTATAATGATATGTATGTACCATTCCAAGATTTCATTCAGACATATGTGTTTATTTGGGGTTTCTTTTAAACAATGCATCAAACACAACTAAGTTGAAGATGTTGTATTGTAGTCGTTTAATAATCCAACCAACGTTATTTCATATGTTAGGTAAAGATCATCTTTAATTGTAACAATGGTTTGTACTAGTCTATCGAAACAAATAGAAATTTAATATATTATTATATTTCATTGGATTTTTTTTAGTAGTAATCGGAAAAAGGGTCATTATTCGTGAACTACCCGACAATTCTAGGCACTGGACACGCAGCACTGCAGTCGTACTCGAAGGCATATCCTAGGTTGACATCCATAGAATATTCCGAGTCAAGATAATCTCGACCAGTAAAACATTTGCTGCGAGCAAATTGGGGCGTTTCGTGCATATAAATGCCTTCGTTTGGACCATAGTTGTCACTTTGTTGAATAGGCTTTTCAGTCCAGAACGTTGTAGCATTGGCTTTGAACACCCGTCTAGATTTGCCGAGAAGTCTTGAAAAGAAACAAATAATGCAATGTGCAAGGTAGCTTGATTGTGGGGTCGGAAGGAGGGGTAGGGCTTAACAAATTATATGCAAAAAATGATTGTGTGCTTTAAATACATAAACATACTGTACCTAACACAGCATCCTGCTGGCATACCCGGTACATCGATTGATCCTTGGATATACGTGTCGTGAACACCGCCGTAGATGTCTACAATGGGGCATCTGTATTCGACACAGGCAGCTTTCTCAATTAAAACAGAACTGCTTGGATTGAACTGTGGTCCAGTTGTGAATGTTCCTAGAAGCATCCCTGTTGCACCATCCTCATAGCTCGAAGCCGTGACGTTCACTTCTGCTTGCACCTATAGGAGAATTTGTATTTAAAACATTTGAACATGAAATGCAATAAACTACCTTATTTTAATTAAAAATACGATATGCAAGGTAGATAAGGAAAATGAGATACCTGAAATTTGACCTTCAAATAACACGTTTTCGGGTCTGTACTTCCTTGAATGCCATAGTGCCACATGTATTGAAAACCGGGATCACTAGGATTTAAACCTGTCGTTGGGACTGGTGTGGCAAAAAGCTGGTCAGGAATGGTGATGTATGAGAACAGGAAATGGTAGTTATTCAGATTGCCATTTTTGCATTCATCTTTTTGATACACGTTGTAAACAGGCCCGTTTTTGCCTTGAAGATTTCCCCACGCATAGGCCTGAAATTTGATGACTTCGTTTCCAGTTTCGAACTGAACTAAATACCCGGCGGGGATATTTCCTTGCTGCATAGTTTTATTTAAAGCTGGAATCCGTATCGTGTTTTTCTCAACAAACAACCTGACTTCCTGCGCACATTCTACTGCTAAGCAGACCTTTCCGTCAGCACTTGTGTTTGCTTGTGAATATTTTGGGATTTCCTTCAAGGGGCCGGACAGTGCAGTCACAAGAGCATCTTTCAGTCCGAACTTAAACGACGACGAGTTGTGAACAACAACTTCCACATAACATTGTGTGTAGTCATCTTTTTCCACTAGTTGAACGGCTTTAATCCGATCTCCTCCAAAAGTGAAATTTTTCGACGTCTGTGTATGAACATCTAAATATCAACATCGAAATAAACATGCTTTAATAAATTGGACCGAAAACGCGATATATGAACATCTAAATAATAACATCAAATAAAACATATTTTAATTAATTTAATCTAAAACCGATATATGAACATTTAAAACTCAAAATAAACATGTTTTGATTAATTTTACCAAAAAAAAGATGTATCAGTAACAATTTATTGGTATGGGTATGACAAAAAAAAATCTTCACTATTGCTTTACGAAAAATTAAGAGAATGGTCTACGCATACATGAGCGTTACACATGTTTAGTTGTTCAGTTACCAGTAAACGTTTGTTCAATCCGTTTATATTTAGCTCAAACGGATTGTATATTTACATATATACAACTTAAAAACCAAAACTCATACTTGTACATTCATTCAAAGAGAAGCTATTTTTCTACAAAAAAACAAACCTTCGGTAAGAAACACCGCAATGAAAAGCAAATGGAATGCTATTCCAACTTTTCCATCCATCTCGTATAATAGCAATTGCATGTCTGTCTTATCTTTGGTCATTCTATCGGTGTAAATGCAAATGGACAAGATACTTGGTCCAACTGAAATCATGTTGAATAATTTGAATGTTAAGTGGCATGCAGCCATCATTTTCGAAAAGAAAATATAAATCCAAGTAAAGAGTTGTGTTGAATCGTGATGATGATGATGAAGATGACGATGATGATGATGACGATGATGATGATGATGGTGGTGGTGGTGGTGGTGATGATGATGATGATGATGATGAAGATGATGGTGGTGGTGGTGGTGGTGGTGGTGGTGATGGTAATGATGATGATGATGATGATTATGCTGCTGATGATGATGATGGTGGTGGTGGTGGTGGTGGTAATGATGATGATGATGATGATGATGATGATGATGATGATGATGATGATGATGATGATGATGATGATGATGATGATGATGATGATGATGATGATGATGATGATGATGAATAAGATGATGATTTTTCACTCGTGATACATATTCGACCTGTGTGTAATAAGGTGCAACACATGTTTCCTTAAGAAATAATATTTTTAATATAATAGATGCGTAGGAATTAAATCACGAGTGCGAAGCACGAGTGATTTGATAACACGCATCTATTCTCCTTACTGTGGGTTATACGACAACAAACCATCATAGAAAATTATTATATCGATTCTAACACAATTCTGATTGATTTGGTTCTAGCTTTTGGACGTGAACTATTTTTCTCAATACCCCGCCCTTCTTAGTACAAAGTTTACTATTTAATGACGTCATTGAATTGCAAAAACATATGATGTCGTTTTCATTCGTAAGTATTTTGCAAATTACGTCACTTGGATTGAGAACAACAATCGTAGAAACTAAATGACGTCACGTTTATTGATGCTACTGAAAAGCTGACATACTATAAATGTTTTCTTAATAACGTTTCATAACAAATAACATTCTTTGTAGGCGTGGTTATCCCACTTATCACAAAATATACAATTTGTTGTTTCATAACATTTATATACATGCTACATTTATTGCATTTCGTTTAGAGCGGGTTTTAGCACGTGCATTTTACTGTAATATTTTCTTTATGTATTCGGAACTTTTTTCGAAACATTAAGCTCCGCCCATAATTATTGCAGAATAACCCATGGACGATTTTCTTCTTTGTTTATATGACATTTGGCACGTGCCGTGTTAGAATACTTGATCGTACATCGTTGAAGGAAGAAGTACGAGGCATGTTGCGTTTCCATTGAAAAAAATATTGATTTAAAGAGTTCTTTCAATGTGTAAAACACTTCTAAACAGTCAGTTTAAGTGTTCTTTAAAAATACATATCTGGACCAATATGTTATCGTGTTTAGCCCTCAAATGCTGTCTAGATATAGCTATCGAACAATCTTAGTGCAGACATGTTACAGCAATTCTTGTCCTGTCACGAACAAATATTTACCTATGGTGCAAAACAAGATATCTTAAGAGTCACCGCGTCTGAGATTAAATTGACAAGTTGTAGGAATACAATTTAGAACACGACAGAAATAAAGATATGCGTTCATGATTAAGCCTCTCCCTGTGTTGTTTTTTTCAGTTTGAAATGAGAAATCATAGGTTAACATTGTATCTCTCTTCATGTGCATACTACTCCATGAACCACCTTGGCAACAACACTTCTATCTATTGGGCGGTCTGTTATGTTTAGACATGAACTGAACTTTTGTTTGCGCCAGCTTTAAAACGAACATTGTGGAAAATGCGACACCTCTCGAAGTATTTAATTAATATACCGAAAACATGTTTGTATAGTGACTTTATATTAAATACCCTGGCCGTTGACTTTGAACTTAACAAAGACTACGTCATTTTGTCGGAACTTTATTTTTCCTCCCATGACATTTTATTAATAGTGATAAGTATTTAAATAAGGGCAAATATGAATGAGTTATCTGGTATTTCTGATAAAATTGATTGTGTCACTTATTAACCTGTATATAAAAGTTGTTCGATTAAGTGCGTTGCTAGATTGATTTTTATTAAATTGAAAATCACGTTCATTTGAAACAACCATAAAGTTCAAATGATTTTAAAACTCAGCCGAGTTCTTAAGAAGTTGAATTAAAACTGTGTGAAAAATATCGTTTGTCTAATTTGTACATTGCATTGCATTGCATATTATAATGAGACGCAGTTTATATTTTATTATGATATAATGGTGTTTTATATTTGGTTGTAAAATCACACGTAAGAATTGTGAAAGAGAGACAAATCTGGCATACTTACCTCACGAGAAGCGTGGAAGTTATCTGGTGTAAACTTTCATATGAATACATTTTTACTTATACAGAAACTTATTACAAAATAAACAACATTAAGAAGAGTCCTGTTTTCTAATATTTATTTTGATTTTCATTGTTCGTGTCAATTGACGAGAGAGACAATATTTGTTTATATGAATTTTTTGTTTGACTTCCAATAAAAACATGCAAACTTTGTTAAGAGAAAAATGATAACACTGATTTGGGAAACTTAATTGTTGACCATATTTGGCGTAGTCTCCATCCTACTGTTCGGCCTACTTGTTGGCCCACAAGAGACTGTCGAACGAACGCTGGCTTGGTTCGGACACGTCACCAGGCACGACTCTCTGTGCAAGACTGTGTTCCAGGGCACGCTAGAGGTAGGTCGCCGTCAAGGTCGTCAGAAGAAAAGCTGGATTGACAAGGCGAAAGAGTGAACGTACCTCCCCATGGAAGTGATACTCTCAGCAGCAGAAAACATACCTGACTGGCGAAGGATCCATGTGTCGTAGTCCTTCATCCCCCTAAAGGCCAGACCGGTCTAGGGAATGATGATGACAAAGTTTCTTTAAGATTTAGCCAAAACTGTGACCTTTTGTGTGGTAAAGATCTGAAAGTTGACAATGCAACGCCGGACAAAGAGGTAGACTGATCACAATAGCTCATATTGACCACTTCGAGCCCAGGACAGCTAAAAGGTAAGAAAACACGAATTCCAATTCACATAGGGTCCCATGATAAAAATGCCAACTTTCAAAGTATTTTTCTAGCCATTCCTAAATATCAAATTTTGCAAGCCTTGTATCATTTTAAAGATTAATCTGTTTTGTTCGCTTCAATTATTGCAATCGAAAAGTTACATTCTTTCAAATTCTAAGAAAGAAGCATTCGCCAAAATGCAATCACCATTGGAAAACACGGTTTCTGCAGTGAGATGTCAACAGTGAAAAACACAGTACTTCAATAAACGCTACTAGCGGACAAGCCATATATGCAAAACTGTAAAAAGTGTTTGCTATCGTACTATCACATTGTCGCACTGTCGTCATCGTATTCTCGCACTCTCGTCATCGTATTTTCGAACTCTCGTGATCGTATTCTCAAACTCTCGTCATCGTATTCTCGCACTCTCGCATTGTCGCCCTCTGGATTTTAATGTGTAACCACGAAGGCCCTAACGGTATTCCATACAACAAAGACAATATCTTTCTTGTCTAGCAATATTGTTTCCATTATATCTACCAGTCTGTATACGAAGGTTTGAACAGATAATCGTAATCGGTATAAATAATATCTTAAACTTTTCGGAACTAAGTCTATGTAAATATGATATTCAAGATTTGACTTAAATGTTTTATAAATGACAAGGAACATCTTCTAGTTTACGGTACCAATTTTGTTTATATAAATCTATAATTCTGGAGTTTAGAAAGGGTTTAAATAGGTTAACATTAATATCATGAACGCTGTTAAAGGCATTAATGAACCCGTAAAATCAAATAATTTCTTGATGTTATAAATCCAATGTCGGCAGCCTATGGCGTTATCTGAAACTCCAATATTGTATATAGTTTTGAGAATTATGTTATCAGAGGCTGCTATTTTAAACCAATATTGTTCGATTAGTATGTACATGTGTATCTCTGTATTAAGAGAGGATATCTTCCTAACTCTCCATAAACACGTGCATTACAGGTATTAGTTTTAACCCTTAAAAGCCTCTTACAGCACTTTAGATGTATCCTTTCTAATTCCTTAGATTTCGTAAAATCTTGACATTTACAAAACAATGTATTGAGTGCTTCAAGAGCTTTGACAGCTAAATGAAATTGATTCAATTAAAACTACCTGTATAATTATATAAAACACCTAAATAATAAAAATCATTTACAGTTTCTATAGCATGGCCATTGTATGTCCACTTTTCATTTGGCAATAATCCGCCTCTTTTTAACAAAAAAAAACACAACATAATCTTTGTATTATGAGAATTAACTTTCAGTCTCCAGGTATAACAATAAGTATATACATTGTCTAAATGGTTGTGGATTTCTTCTGGTGATTGACCCACAATGGCTAGGTCGCCTGCATAAAGTAATAAAATTAAAACAATGTCATCTGGACATTGTTATAATACTCAGCTCATTCAAGGCAAAGGTGTCCTTAACAAATTGTTTTTTGTTTCTAATATAAACCTGTGCTGCGTATGCCGCAATACCACGATTTACTGCCTACGTAATATTGATAAGAAAGTGAATATAATTAAGTCTAACATAGTTTATAAGGTGTCGTATTATCCTGTGTTCGTATTAATACTGTGCAAACAAATGTTAATTTCATGTCTTAAATTAAAGGGCACCCTAGAGATAGCATGGCTGTTGCCAAAATGGTAACAGGAATTGTTTACGCATATAGAGGGATGAACGTTGGCCAGTGTTTTCGCATTTCACACTGAACTATGCGTGAACATGCAAATGTCATATCCTGAAGTTCAGACACTCTGATAATCCGACCGGAATCCTGAATTATACACCATAGGTTATAAATAATGTGAATAACGTTATCAATTTAAAAAAAGTACTTGCCGCCCACAATGGCAGTGATAACATTTAAACTTACCGCAAAAAAGCTAAATCTCAACACAAAATACAGTATTTGCCGCCCACAACGACAGAGAGGACATTTAAACTTGCAGCGGTGATTCAACGCGATGATCACCGCATTTACGGTGTATAGAGGCGAAGTACGATTTTCGTAGGCTAAGACGTACATGTTCAGAGTACGTTGTATTTGTTTTATTTGCATTGTCTGCTGATTGCAGGCGTTTTGTTTTTGGCGTAGGCGTGTATCTCAAGGTTAAATATTAAATGAAATATTTGGTAAACTTTTCGCCAGAAGGCCTAAATAAATAAATTCTTATTCGCATTGGCTGATTTGAAAAAATATTGGCATGAAGTATTGCGTTTTTAAACGATGTGCACCGTATTTGAATTAGCAAAAATAGCTTATATTGAGAAATAAATAACCACAACTGCCGCAAACATTCTTAATTGATTGGGTGTGATGGACCCCAAAACATAAAAAAAAAATCCCCGAATAAATCAGCACAATTCTCTTTGATGTCATTGATTTCTAACCCAGCTTTTGACAAGAAGACAGAGTCAGATAATTGTCTGCGTGTACAAAGCAGCAACATCTGCTGCATACAGAAAACACACCTGCAAGAGGGGAAGCCTTTCAAGATCAGGCGGTACCTGGTGTTTAGAAGCGATCGTCAAGAAAGGAAGAAGGAAGGAGTGATGAAACTGGTCAGAAAGAAACTGAACGTCAGCCAAAAGAAAGAACGTCATGAAGAAGGAAGAGTATGCCAACAACAAGAAAGAGACGTGGCCGGCAAAGACAACAACGCAGATGAAGCCATGGCAAAATAAATCACACTACCAGAAATGGAAAAGGCTATCAAACAACCGAAGAAAAACAATTCTCAAGGCCCTGATAACAAAATGATCCAACACCTCTGCAATACAGCGGTCCTGAAGTTATTGGACATCATCATCGTCAGCTGGTTGGAGGGTCAGGTACACTCAGGTGTTGTAAGGCGGCCAGGATTATTGTTGCCCTGATGAACGCGAAAAACATGTCGAAAGTTCTAAGTTACCGACCGATCAGCCTGGTAAACTGTATGTGTAAGACAATGGAGCGCATGCAGTAGCACTTGAAGGCAGAGAGTATTATAGCGCAAGAGCAAGCCTGTTCCAGAAAAAAACAAAATTTGGAACACCAGGCAACACACCTTGTCGTGGTTATAAAAGACGCATTCCAGGCCAAGAAGGTGACCCTTGCTGTATTCATAAACATGCGGAAGACCTTTAATAATATGCGAATGGCACCGTAAAAAAATTCTCCGCAGTGCTATTCAATGCAACATGTGTCGGTGGGCCCAGTCGCACATGCACAAACGGAGAACCCGTATGTCGGAAGACGGAGTATGTGGACAAAAGATTGTGTTGCGCCAAGGGATCCCACAAAGAAGAGTTTTGTTCACCCATCCTGTTCAAAATCTTCATCAACGACATCATACCATTACTACCTAAAGGAGTACAAGCAGCCCCTGTACGTAGATTACCTGCTGTTGTGTCGAACCGAAAAATATGCGTCAATTGCCACATACAGAATTCAGATGGCTTTGGACAAGATCAAAACTTGGACTCCCGACTGGTACGTAACCATAAACAAAGAAAAGCCTTCAGCCACCTTATTCACACTCTCCTCCAAAGTTCAGTCTAGCCAACCCTGGACAACACTCCGCCTCAGTATGAACAACCTTACTGGAAGGTCAATTTCGACAAGAGAAAACATGGACAAAACATGTACAGAGCGCAGATGCATGAGCCAGAAGGAAATTTAACATCACGAGGAAGCTGGCTCATTCCAGCGGGCGGGTAGCAAACGAAAAGACGAAGTACCGAGATATAGTAAGACCTCGCCGTGGTCTGCGGCTCCTACTCCTGGATGACGGCTGCCCAGTCCCACCAGTAGAATCTGGACAGAGTCCAAAACCAGGTTCTGCACATAATCACTGATGCTACGAGATCCATGCCATTAAGAGAGATGGAAAAAAACGAACGTTCCTCTATTACATAAAAGAAGGCAATTAAAAGCCACAAAGCAGATCATGAAGGCCAGATGTTCGTTTCTTTTCAAGACTTCTGGACAAATCTACACAGGTGTTCAAAGCCAATGCTACTTTGTTCTGGACGGAAAAGCCTCTTCAACGGCATATACTTGCACGAAACACCCCAGACTATTCGCCTATGATGCTTCAAGGGTCCGGATTATCTGACATCGGAATACTATACAACACAGGATGTGCTTTCGAGTGCGACTGTACTGCTGCATGAACTATGCATGAAATCGTCGGGTAGTTTAAAATAGTTGCGCTTTCGACATATTTCTTATTAAAGCTGTATACAGTGGGGGGGGGGGATTTAACAAACGGGAAATGTGTGAAGTTCCTTAAGTTGTTTATGTTGTTACATTTTTAGTTTTTTTAAATACGGTTGCTAAAATTTGCCAAAATTCAAGATACATTCAATAAATTTGATTTAGACTCCAAGTTCACATTTCCTCAACAAAAGTATACAATAGTAGCTTTCCGAATTATAAACAAACATTTCATGATAACTTTTAAACAATACTTTCTTAGAGTAACGTTAGGAGCTTTCGAGAGTGTATACTATTAATTAAATTTCTGTTTGTTGTAATTATATATATGTATATAGTAATTATATATATGTATATAATACAAATTACACAATCTAACTTTCAAATATTTATGAAGATCCATTTTTTACCTTGAAATATGATAGATTGATTTTTTTTTCAGGGCGATACAAACTTCATTGACATTTATTTTCCAATACTACCAGAACTACATCACAATTTAATTCGAGCGACGAGCATGATCGAATTAATAAATTTGATAATAAGAAGCAATAAATAAATACTTTTTGAGTATGCATTTATGACAAAAAACTGATATATTTATTGCTCACATGAATGAAATATAAAAGTATGAAAAAAATGTCAGACTCCATACAGCGCAATAAAGCATCCCTATATGTTGTATGATATGCCCTTCAAAAGCTTTTTGCATTAACATTAACTTTATTTACAGTTATCTGTTACTTAGTGGTTTATATGTAAGTTTACACTGTGTTTAAAAATGTTTGATAATAACAAGTAGGATACTTCTTTCATCCAACTTGCGTTCGAATTGCATCTATAAAAACTGTTTGTAACACAAATGACTCGTATGATAGTAACCCTCAGTTGTTTATCACAATAAAAAAATAGCATACATCATAAATTAATCCTTAATCATGATCAGGCAAAACGAAATACACACTTAATGCTTCATTGTTTCTTGCTACATCATAAGCGGACCCATCGATGAATGCTTTTAAATTGATTTTTCATGAAAAATAATGAATTTAATGCACTAAGCAAACATCACTACTTTCCCGAATGGTTACTTTGATTAAGGGTTAGGAAAACAATTCACTGTGTTGCGATTTGTGTGAAAACCTTTAACTTTAGACCAGTTTACTTAAAGATGTCATTATTTAAAAAACTTCTGAGACAACGCATCTTTGTCACACACAAACCTTTTTGCACCGTCCAGTTTTTGCGAAACCCTTGCAAAACGTTATTTTATTTCCCGAGTGTGAAGGAAAGTGCTTAAAATATTAACACAACTGACAGGAATCCTCAAATTTTCGTTTCAGAAAATGACCACTCCCCCACTGTTATAAATATAAATGTAATCATTCCTTTCATGCGTTTTATGGTCTTGAAATGTCGTATGTAATGAAGAACATAATATTTTAATTCGTGTTCTTCTGTTTTAATTTTGTTAATCACAAAGATCTCACAATTTAAATTTGATTTATTTCATGTTTTCGCCAATATATAGTCTCTTTAATTCTTAATCATCGTCAAAGTAAATTGCATTAAATATTCAATACAAAATATAAAATATTGCGTGTTGATGAGAGGTTTACGCTGTCGAAATAATTACCAATTGATTGAATTGTGTTCTTAAATTTTGATTATCAAAATGCTTAATTCAATTGCATAACATTTTAAAGCAATGTGTGTGAATGTCAGCGTTTATGTACAGGTCATCGCTGAGTCTTCACGACTACCTTATGTGCTGACCTGCCTCTGTGACCTTTCAGGGGAAAATATTTTATTTTTAATAAGTAGGTCAAATTTACCCCCAACTACTCTGGTTTCCGCCGAAGATATATTATTATTATTATATATTTTTTTAATTCATATACACCAGTGCACGGTGGCCAATGATACCTTATCGTTCACTGGTATCAAACAAATAATTTTTGTTGATATTTAAATAATAAAAACGGAGAAGCATATTATTATAATTTAAAATAAATAAAATATTAGGTATATATATCTATAAGTGAATATAATGTCCTATTATAATAGTTATTATTTATGATTCTTTTTGTGTATAGTTTGTTAACTGACTTGAGCGTGATTTTATTGTGCTCCCGCCCTAAGAGAGGTGTTAATGGGAGATCGAGCGGGATACAGGAAACGCTCTGCTTCCAGAGCGGTTCCTGGTTCGTTTAAGTGCCCGGTGTAGAGCACCGATACACTGCACCCACGTTTAACGTCCCTCGCGAGGACATGTTAGTCAGTTAGGTTGGTATTAACAGTTTAGTTAAATCAATTTACAAACAAACTAATAACCATTTATATGAGTAGTGAATGAGAATCTAGCAACTTGCAGAGTGGTTATACAGCTTCCTTCCTAAATTAGACTGTTAACTCGTTGCCCATATATCAAATATCATGCACTATAAACCAAATAATATGAAAAATACGAGAGAGCATGCGACAGACAAGAGAAAAACCGCCACCGTTTTTGTTGATGTTGTTGTTATGTTTGCGTTTGAGGAATTTACGATTTAGCGATGGCAGTCCTTGTCGTTGATGCGATTTGCATTCATGGGTAAATTAGAATTTCGGAACTAAGCCATTTAATACTCCTGACTTTAGCAGGTACCAAGCGCTGTATACACTACAATACGGGAAACATCAACTACACTGCAATAGGGAAAACAACAACAACACATACCGCAAGCTTTCTTTTTTATGTCATGTTAAGAAGGTCATGTCAACAAAGCCAGAGCGCACGGACGAGATTGTATTTCGCCAGGCGCGCCCTACTAGCCCACCTGACATGCTCTCCCCAACATGTTTTAATAGTATACATATGGAAATGTTTTATTTAATAGTCATATTTAATTACAACATTATTTACACTAATGGGGGTTGCACTGTGGGTAAATGCGGGCCGGGTCGGTAGGATACAGACAGGTGCAGCCCAAGCAGGACCAAGACAAATGGGCCGAGGACGTTCTGTCATATTTGGCCCGTCATCCGTGTCCTGCTCGGGGGCACCTATTGGTGATAATAGTCCCTGGTTTGGAGCAGGCCGGAAAGATACATATATATGGGTTTATTAGCATCATAATCTATCTATTTATTTATTGTTGTAATTTCCCTATATATATAATATGACGACATGTTTACTGGGTTATATTTGGTCGAGTTGATTATAGATAGTTTTCACTGTAGTCATTGTATTAATTGAGTCCTTGGAGAACGATTGGCATACGCTCGCGGTTAAATGTTTACCTTTAAGATGATTTGAGATATGTACTCTTTCGATAGTGACGCGGGTTATAATTTATCAAGGAATCCCTTGTCACGCAGGAATTTAAACACAAGCCGCACCTGTGGCGCAATTTCGTTGGGCGGCATCAACAATAGGATGCGGTTTATATTAAAAAAAATTAAGCCGCTAGTATAAGATTCTTAAGAAATGTCATATTTTCTTTTATTTAAATGTCTTAAAAAGGTGTGGGCTCAGACGCCCACCTTCTTAGTCAGATGCACTATAAATCGTTATCAAATAGAAAATGCATATAGATGCAAACAGCTTGCATTATGACCATTTACTATTCGAAATATGGATATTAATCGGATATTACATTGCCTAGTATGTTCAGCAATCGGTAAGTACANAAATAATAGTAAGTAATTATATCCTGGACATATTTAAACTCAAGCGCCTTTTTGTTCTCTTCCAGTGCATATTTTTTCTTTTGATTTGAGTCTACAGAAATCTATACTCATAAAATAAATAATAACACTATATTGCTTTGCTCGTAAAAAGGTTACCATATTTGATTTATATTTATGAATGCGCGGAATATAAATGACAAAAAAGGCATTCATCATATATATTAACGCATTTTTCATTTCTTTTCAGCATCTGGGATTTCGCATTCAGATGTTTGTTTAAATTACAAAATTCTTAACTCAACAATATTGCGAACGGATTACACATTAGCACGAGGGGTAACGATACTACCGGATTGGTATAGATATACGGGAACAACATCCGGTGTCATAGCTACAAGTTGTCCAACACAGACGAATGCATGTGGTGCCAAAAACCAAGTCTGGATAGAAGGTTGTCGGTTTTTATGTATTTAAGGAGGTTTTATTTTCATTCGACGCTTGACGGTTTTGACAGAATTAATAAAGGTTGCGTTGATGCACCATTGTTGTTAGTATTGGTGTTTCACAAGGATCAAATGGATATTCACAAATTTGGTGTTGATCTGTAACAGATCATATTTAAGACAATTTGGAATACCTTTCGTCGTTTTTGTGGCATAAGATGGAAGTAATTCGCAGCCTTGGACGTTATCCGTACTTATTGAGTAATATATCGTTTTTTTTATTTTTTTTACTACTTATTTATTGTGTTGCTTTATGTATGGCACATTTATTTTTCCACAGTATGTTCTACTGTTTCAGGTTTTTTGCCTACATTTGAAAGTGGTATCCAAGAAATTTCCGCATGCGTACGAATAGACAAAAACGGTGTTATCAACTGCTGCGGATTGAGAAATACTCTCGAAATTGCCAATTGCAATGGGTTTTTTGTTTACCACTTGACGCCTTCAATGCGAGATGTCCATTACTGCTTCAGTACGCCAATAAGTTAAAGTTGCCTGTGATTTTATATTTAACTAATTTAATATTATTAATACTAAATAAAATTTTAGAATGTTATACAGTATTAAAACCAAATGTATTCAATGTTGTTTCAGACTCGACCGCGTCAGATCTATCAACGGTAACAAGTCTTCCTACGCAACCTCAAACTACTGAAAAACCACCGACTTCAAGACATTCTACGCAACCTCAAACTACAGAAAAACCATCGACAACAAGTCATTCTACTCAACCTCAAACTACAGAAAAAACACTGACAATAATTCATCCTACGCAACCTCAAACTACAGAAACACCACCGACAACAAGTCATCATACGCAACCTCAAACTACAGAAAAACCACCGACAATAATTCATCCTACGCAACCTCAAACTACAGAAAAACTATCGACAACAAGTCATCCTACGCAACCTCAAACTACGGAAATACCACCGACAATAATTCATCCTACGCAACCTCAAATTACAGAAAAACCACCGACATCAAGTCATCATACGCAACCTCAAGCAGCTACAACTATAGAAAAACCATCGACATCAAGTAATCCTACGCGACCTCAAACTACAGAAAAACTACCGACAACAAGTCATCTTACGCAACCTCAAACTACAGGAAAACAACCGACAACAAGTAATCCTACGCAACCTCAAACTACAGAAAAACTACCGACAACAAGTCATCTTACGCAACCTCAAACTACAGGAAAACTACCGACAACAAGTTATCCTACGCAACCTGAAACTACAGGAAAACTACAGACAACAAGTCATCTTACGCAACCTAAAACTACAGAAAAACTACCGACAACACGTCATCTTACGCGACCTCAAACTACAGGAACACCACCGACAATATGTCATCCTTCGCAACCTCAAACTACAGAAAAACTACCGACAACAAGTCATCCTACGCAACTTCAAACTACAGGAAAACTACCGAAAACAAGTCATCCTACGCAACCTCAAACTACAGAAAAACTACCGACAACAAGGCATCTTACGCAACCTCAAACTACAGGAAAACTACCGACAACAAGTTATCCTACGCAACCTGAAACTACAGGAAAACTACCGACAACAAGTCATCTTACGCAACCTAAAACTACAGGAAAACATCCGACAATAATTCATCCTACGCAACCTCAAACTACGGAAAAACTTCCGACAACAAGTCATCCTACGCAACCTCAAACTACAGGAAAACTACAGACAACAAGTCATCCTACGCAACCTCAAACTACAGAAAAACTACCGACAACAAGTCATCATACGCAACCTCAAACTACAGAAAATTCATCGACAACAAGTCATCCTAAGCAACCTCAACCAAGTACAACTATAGAAAAACCATCGACAACAAGTCATCTTTTGCAACCTCAAGCAACTACAACTACAGAAATAACACTTACAACTAGTCATCTTACACAACAGCCAGTAGAATCAACAGCTACTTTGCCAAAGAATAGAACACCTGCATGTAAGTTTAATGATATTACTATTTTAGATCCCGACATTCCATATAGGCCAGATAAATACGGATTAACAAGACATACTGCTTATACATTTGACCGACACTGTTTTCTTTAAAAAATATATTATCGGTTATTACAATAAAAATGGTTATTAAACCTATTTTACTTAAAGTAAACAAAACAAAAATTACTAAGAAGGACAAAAGTCGTTTGTTGAGGCTATGCTCTACACAGCAAAGGTATTAGTTGTTTTCGGTTGAAACTGGCTTCATGCGTAATTGGTATTCGGATACCCTAACACCGTTAATTCGAACTATCCGCTATTTCGACCTTTTTTTTGGTTCCGATTTGTTCCTACATTTTTATGCTATTGCGCATTGCGAAGTGTTTTTCCGTAAAAAATCAGACATATATCACGTTTTGCAAATAATGTATTCTCAATTCATTTTAAAATGTTAAAATACAAAACAAGTGTCAGTTCACAATGTTTTTTATCAATATATATTTATACTGAGCAGTATCCTATGGTGGCAGGGTTGTTAGATGCTCGTTAATACAACACAATCTCTCCTCGGGACTGCTTAATAAGTCTTGGGAACAGGAAATAAAGAATATAAGGTTATTTTCTTTTTGTACTTGAATTTTTCCGACGAGTTGAAGAAAAGTTAACACGGCGAGGCGTGCCACTAGCCTGATATTCTATTTATCGTATACTATTTTGTTAAATAAATATCTTATGCGGGTGCAATCAAAATTGTAGATTTTTTTTTAAACAATAGCCATAACAGATTTAATTAAATTTATCTTACCTTGTGGAGTAATTTTAAAATTGCTTGTGGTCTTTCCCATAAAAAAGCGTTTACTGTCTCTTGATCTTCTCATCAAAGTTTGTGTATGGATTAAAATCACCATGTTTATTTTCGTCAAGTTTGGTTTGCTTCCGTGATGTGCACACGACATAAAATGTACATGCGTTGATCGCTATTATTCTTTGCCACTTTAGAACAGTCGGAGTAAGCAGGCAATTCTTTGTGGATAGTCATGCTGTGATCAACTATCAATGGAACGATTTATTCATGAAAGAACTTACCCTGTAAATTCAACGTGAACCTCCTTCGAAAAGGAAAAGAACAATTCGCTGACACTGTTCTCAATCCGTCCATTGTTCAACAAAACACTTAATTAAAACCATCACCTTATTCGCATACAATCCACATTATAAAGAAATCTAAAAAGCATTCGCCACGATTTCATTCAAACTATATATTCCAACACCGTTATATACATTTAATAACTTTGATTGTAATAATTCACACTAAACACAAAAATACATTATTATTTAATGCGACTGCGTTTCCGAATGTCCACACACTTGCGTCATTGAATTTAATGATGCAGTCAAGTTATTACGTCAGCAGGCAATCGCGCGCAGTTTGACGGGTTGTTTTGCATTCCGTTATATTTTTAATTTTAACGCCGTATTGGATTGGTAATTTACGACTATAATTCTTGTACGGTATATTGATTTGAAATAAAAACATTCAATAATGTACATATATAAATTGGGAGGCGGTAAACTACAACGGGCGAGGCATGGTATGGTATTGCGCAAGGGGGGGTTAGAGGGTTATGGTTAGGGTTAGGGTTAGTGTTAGGGGTCGGGTTAGGGTTTGGGTTAGCCTAAACCCAACCCTAACCCTAACCCGACCCCTAACCCTAACCCTTACCCTAACCCTTTTTTTGGGTTATCACCCCTATACCATGCCTCGCCCGTTGTAGTTTTCCGCCTCCCATATAAATTTAAGAAGACATGAATGTGGACTTAAATCGTCTTCAAGTCTTAACTGCATTTGACTTTTAACTGGAATTCAAATCCCAAACAAAAAGTTCGTTATGTACATGCTTGAGCAGGATAAAGGCAAGTAGGCATTAAAAGCACAAGTTTATTTCTTTAAAATCATTCAGTTCTAGGATAAAACTCACTCGTTGGAAAGATTTAGTTAGTCGTGGTACCAAATAGCTAACTTGTTGTAACGACAAAGCTAACTTACTCTGGGAACGACTAAATATGTAAAACGCGGTAACGACACACCTAACTCGTGAATACAAGTTACTTAGTCGCAGGAACGACATAAATAAAAACATACACATCTCATGGATGTGTCTATTTCATATGCTTATTACTTATGGGTTTAAAGCTGCATTGAATTTATGTTATGCAACATATCTTTCTTAATCAGCTGGATCGTCAGAAAGCAAAGAACAATCAGCAGACCCGCCGCTATTGTTGATAGGCATTGTCACTGGCAGTGTTGGATGTGTGGTGGTTATCATAGCGGTTATTGCAGCTGTAGTTTATAATAAAAGGTAATAACTGGAATCGATATGCTGACTTGCAGTGTTGTTAATAAGCATTCCGTAATTAAATTACATTTGTAAATTAAGTTAATGAAAGGAACCAACTGTGCATTAATTGCAATTCGTAACGCATCTATTTGTTTTCTTTTCAGATTTCGATGTGATCACAATGTTACATATCGATACAGCCGTTGATACAGCCGTTGATACAGCCGTTGATACAGCCGTTGATACAGCCGTCGATACAGCCGTTGATACATCCGTTATTACAGCCGTCGATACAGCCTTTGATACAACCGTCAATACAGCCGTTGATACAGCCGTCGATACAGCCGTTGATAAAGCCGTTGATACAACCGTTGATACAGCCGTTGATACAACCGTTGATACAGCCGTTGATACAGCCGTTGATCATCAAACATCAGATCCGTGGATTGAAATATGAGGTTTAAAATGCCACGTCCTAGAATAACAAGGAATTCAATCGAACTTGAACATATATATTGTTAACGAGTATGCTTCTGCTTCAAATTGTGTTAATAATAAATGAAACTCACATTCGGCTACCACTTATTTGTGAGCATTAAATAGTACGTATCAATCTTCATGCAGAGTTGTCGTCCCTTGCTATCACATAGTGGATGTAATGGGACCGTCGTGGTGTAAGAGATTGCGTATCGTATATGATAGGTAAAGCTGTTACTTAGTTTTCAAATTGATATAATATGCACACGTTTGTTTCTTATGACCATATGTTTAGTTTTTATTANACAAAATCGTATAACACATGAGAATAAATAAACCATGACATGCACACCAACACTAAGGATAACACAAAAAAAGAGCGACTCTTATTTCCATTGTGGTCCTTTTTGCTGGTGGCATGACATAGAGAGCTTTTAAACTAACAAAAAGTAGCTTATAAACTTTAACCTTATAATACAATTCATACTAGTACACAATGTAAAATGGAATGATAAAACAGATAAATGACCTAACTTTATTATCACAGTACAAATATATATTTGGCATTTAGTATTCACAGTAGGGAATGGACTATAAAGAAATCTAAAGAATAACAGTTATGGATATCAAAAAACTAAAAAAATACTTGAAATTAAGACACAAACTTACACATTACGCAATGTCCTTAAAATCTAAAAAAAAAATAATATCAACTAAATGAATGCTGATAAAAACACTATCACAACTTCAGCAATTATAAGAAAATATCAAATGATTAGATCTAGATGAACTGATTAAAATATTCCTATACCGAAACAAGAATGATACATAGATAAAAATGATATAAAATGAGACTATTATAAACTGTCCATCAGGTACTTCTTAACAGCTATTTTGAAGGAAGGTAACCTTCCAATACTGGTTATGTCAGCTGGAAAGCTGTTCCACAAAGAACAACCAAGAGAGCAGAAGGACTTGGAACCAAAACCTTGGACCTTTGGAATAGCAAAATCACCCCTACTACATGATCGTGTGTTATATGAATGGACAGAATCCTGGGGAATGAACGACTCTTCCATATACTCAGGAGCTAAACCATTTTTGACCTTGAAAACATGACTAAGAATAATCTGGTCAACACGTTTGCTGACAGGTAACCAATTAAGAGAGCGGAAATGTTGTGGACCAATATATGACCTGGCGTCAAGATTAAGAATAAACCTAATTAACTTATTTTGAGTAATCTATAGCTTATGTTTTAGCAACTGAGTTAGACCGGGGTACCGTATTGAGCAGCAATAATCAAAGTGGCATTGAATCAAGGACATAATAAGATGTTTCTTAGTGTGTTGGGTAAGGAAGTCTTTTTTACGATACAAGTATTTCAACCGGGAATTAGCCTTCTGCAAAACAGACCTCGCCATAGTATCAAAAGATAGAGATTGATCTATGGTAGATATTTGACCGAAGAAGTTGGATTAATCACAGTGCCATTACAAGTAATATCAAGGGATGAATTTGACCTAGGTCTATGTTTAGACCAAAATAAGATTGACTCAGTCCTCCCTAAATGTAGTGATAATTTATTATCAACTAGCCATTGACTAACAAGATGCAAATCTTCTTTAAGGGCATGTTCAATGTCAGCCTTACATTTACTTGAAACTAAAATTCCTGAATCATCTGCATATAATAATAACTTGTTTTTTTACCACAGCTGACATGTCATTGACATATATTAAAAACAGAAGAGGACCAAGGATTGATCCTTGTGGATACCCGCAAGAAATAACAGCAGTTGATGAATAGGTGCCCGAGATATCAACAAGCTGCTGTCTGTCTATCAGAAAGATATGACCTAAACCATCTCAAGATATCATCACCAAGGCCAACTGCACTAAGTTTCATAAGAAGAGTTGAGTGGTCCACTGTATCAAATGCCTTTTGAAGGTCTAAAAGTACCATACCAATAAGGCTACCCTTATCCATTTTGATTACAAGTATCTTGATTTTAACTAGTTTGTACATAAATATTTGTCCATATTGTTTGTGCTTTCTGAAATTCCCCGTCAGTTCATATAAGCGAAACGGACAAAAACATCAACATGACCAAAACAACGATAAACGCTTCGTCATCTCACACCAAATCTACAACAGGATGGTTGGTTTACATTTTTCCCAAATATTAAGCATTGAGCACGAAGATAAATGAAGCATTATACTGCATCAAATATGTCTGTACCGTGAATAGTAAACTCAGTGTATCAAACTGTCTTTTAAAAGACCCGAGAATAGCCAATGTTAAAATGTTGCGATGAACTAGTATATTGAATAAATAACGCATTTTTTAACTTTGATGCTGTAAGCGATATTAATACGAGAGACTGGACATATATTAAAGAAAAAACATTATCAATTAATATCAAAGTTATGAATACTGGAAAGCCTCTGAATTCGATATTTAAAGAAATCACAGTTAAGATTGCAGGTCCACCTCAAAATCGTTTCGATTTTTTCAATCAGTAATGGTAGGGTTCTTAGTTGTTGGAAAAAAGCAAATATATGGGCAATTCACATAAGGTCTGACCCTCAGGACGTAAGTGAATATAGACCAATATAACGCCTAAGCGTTCTAAGTTAATGTCCTGAAAGAACTCTTCACAAATACAGCTTTAATCATTTAAGGACTTCTGACTTTATAACCCCCTTTCAATAAGGTCTCATATCAATAGATTACACTGTCAACAAATAAGTCTCGGTAGATCACTATCACTATTTTTTTTTAAAGTCTCTATAACGCTCAAAATAACGAATATTTCGTAAAATGTTTCATACAATAAAGTAACACCATAAATAATCAGTGTTCTTTATAGCAATAGCCAACATTTCAACGGTAGATGTCGTCTGGTAACATAGATTTAATAAGATACAAAATGCTCTTTTTTATTTATTTGTGGTACAATTTATTCAACACATGTTCATGTACCAATTTAGTGTTCGTGTGTCGTATGAATAGATATCGTTGCGGGAAATTAAAATGGAATATATTGTGACACATTAAAATAATAAAGAGCATTTTGTAAATAGGTTCGAGTCGTATTTTTTTGACATTTCATCAGAATTTGATAGAGTATAGCACGAAGTACAAATTCATAAGCTCCGACTTAGTGGTATCTCGGACAATCTTCTATCTTGGTTGAAAACTATTTCAATGACAGAAGAGTGTATTGTAATTTCCGGCTTTAAATCTGACTCATTTCGTATTAATGCTGGTGTTCCACAAGGACCCATATTAAGGCCAATCCCTTTTCTTGTAGACATAAATAGCATTGTTCGTGATACTCATTGTCCCGTTTGTCTGTTTACAGATGTTACTGAACTATATTTACTCGTCACAATCCTGTTCTTGTGGTTACTCATCTCATTTCCGATCTGGCAAAAAATCATTCATGGGCTAATAAGTTGCTGGTTACTTTCAAGCCAACCAAAACAGGGTCTTTAGTAATATATAGACAAATCAACGCCTAATACACACCCTCTATTGTAATGACTGTCGACTCAACTAGGTATTGCCTTATAAAAATCTAAATTTGAACTTTTCTAATTCGTGTTCCTGGCATGACCATATTAAATCAAGTAAATAAAGCATAACACATAATAAATCAAATGAGATCGTTCGAGTTTACTCTTGATAGAACGTACCTTCTAAAAGTTCTATCTATATACACGGCATGTATTTTACCAATTCTTGAATACCCCGATGTAGTCTGTAATAATATAACTACGCACGATGAAATATAACTTGAAAAGATTCAAAAGGAAACAGCATTTATAATAAGTGGGGAAACACGTTTATCATCCATGTAATATAATGAAACGGCTCTCGAATCCATAAAAACATGAGATCACAACATAAACTGACCCTCCTCTACAAGATGTATAATTGACTATCACCACTATATTTGTGTACACTTATCTACCTACCGTGGGTGTATGAAATGCCCACCCACATCGTTAATCTGACAAAATCTCTGCTTTTCTCATGATCCTTTTTACAATCAATAATAAATTTTACGGAATACTCGATCGGAATCTGTAGATCGTCTCCCTCTCTTTCTGGTTTCAAAGCAAATCTAACCACAGATGAACGACAAATTCCCTTGTATTACTATGAAGGATAAGCGGATGCCAACTATTCTTCACGCACATTTGCGAAGGCATTGTAGCAACTTTCACGAACATTGGTGCACGAAAAACATATTAGAAATTACATATTTTTACATTGGTGAGATTGAAGATACATAAACTATTTCGCACTTCCTTAGTTCTAAAAATCTACAACCTTTATCTCTTCCTAACTATGTTGAACAAATTACATATAAATTCTAGTAAATGCTAATGTACTGCCATATGTTTGCTATACACATTATTTTGTTGTATTGTATATTTTATCATTTTCCCACAGCTTTTCCTTATTTATGTTATACTAATGTTCTATACATTTTATACTTCTGACATTTCTATTCACTGTATTTACACGTTTAGTAGTCTTCACCATATCATTATCTTCTAACTGACAGAATAGAGAAATATAATTAGCCTAGAGCTTTTTCTAAATTCTGTCATATTGCACTTAGCATTCTTTATGTTAAGCAATATGGACAAGTCTACCTGTTTGCAATATTTTGTTTAAGGGGTGTTGCGGCAGTTTATTTAACCGAGGAT
>VMBQ01000074.1:376141-393244 GCA_007657795.1 Dreissena rostriformis | reverse complement strand
TATATATATATATATATATCTCGAATCTCGAATAATGACACAGCAATTAATTGAACATTATCCTTTAAATAATCTAGCTATACAATGTATACTTTAATTTGGTAGACTTTTTCATCCGTATGTACATGCATATTCAAAATTGTATTAGGAGTAGAAAATAACGGTGGGCAACAAATAACTTATAAGGATGTTATGAAGAACAATATAAATATGTACGATTCACTTACTCTNATTTGACTGTCAAGTGTGACCTGGATTCTGTGTAATGGCTTCATACCTACTGAACATAAATTCAATGACATAAACCATTGAGCCAAGTTTCATGAAAAACCTTCAAAGGCTACATGAGATATGAAGTGGACATAAACATTTTAGCGACAGACTGAGGGCAGTGGATTAATGATCCAATGGGTACAAATGAGCACATTTAGCGTGAGAAACTTCGTTGAAGATAATAATGAACCAGTGGGAGCCTTGTCTGTCGTGGAGTAAAGATTACACACAAATAAATACATACGTTACTCTACCAAATTAAAGTATATAGCTAGATTATTAAAAGGATAATGTTCAATAAATTGCTGTGTCATTATTCGAGATTCATATATATATATATATATATATATATCTCGAATCTCGAATAATGACACAGCAATTAATTGAACATTATCCTTTAAATAATCTAGCTATACAATGTATACTTTAATTTGGTAGACTTTTTCATCCGTATGTACATGCATATTCAAAATTGTATTAGGAGTAGAAAATAACGGTGGGCAACAAATAACTTATAAGGATGTTATGAAGAACAATATAAATATGTACGATTCACTTACTCTTTGCGTAATTTTTCTGCATCTTTTGAGTGTATTTCTGTAGAAGGCTGCAAAAAATATACATGAACAAGTACAAAATTTCATGAAAATATTATTTTGTTCCTGTGTTTCTTCTGTGATAAGTTGTTAATTGTTTTAATAAAGTACTAGTTTTAACATTTTGCACAACAAACAATATTAGTCATTACTTATATAAAATGTTATAATTACAATTTGTTTAATATTAAAACAAGTCAAGCCTCAATTGAAACATACCTTAAATATCATAAGTCTATCTGTTTATAATCAGGGGGTAAAAATTTGACACAAATTGACAGATTTATTAATGATGTCTCCACAAAGCGGATTACAATTTGCGAAGAAATGGCAAAATACAAATCTAAGTAAAAAAACAGCCGCGTTTTTGTTTTGTGGCCCAATCAAACACAAAGGTACTATTATCTTGTGTTAAATATCACCTTAGCAGTGGTTTTAATATGCATGCATAATAGGTAAAAAGAACTATTTTGTGTCAGTAAACAAATCAGTCATATACAAGTTGATTTTTCTCATAAATTTAGTTTCACTTCGGCCCGATTTTCAAAAATTGAATGTACATGTAACTGATGTTGTATCAATCTAAATTTAAATGTACTTGTGGATTGGTAATTATAATTTAACAAGAACAGTGCCCGCTGCTGTACATGATTTACCCATGTTTTATGCGAATACCCTGTCCCGATTGGACATCATATAGAGGCATGTCCCACAAATCACTTTGATCCCACAGGCATAGTTTACCTGGGTGTTTACTTTTGGACAAATTCTTCCATTAATCATCAATTTCATCCAGAATTGATTTTAAAAATGTGTTTGTTGTGCATTATAAAGTGATGTGAAGTATTGTTTATGTCTCATAAGTTGAGACTATAAGTTTTTAAACCTATGATTTTTAAGGTTTTTTAAAGAAAAATATCTTGACTTATGAGTATTTACAGTAATTTATGTAAAATGTTATCACATCTACCAGTATAAACCATTAATAATACCTGTGTTTTCAGTGTCTTGATTTCTGCTCGAAGATTTCTGACTTGTTCTTGAAGTTGACGTGGATCCGGCTTTCCCACATATGGTAATGGCAATGGGTAGTGTATTCTATAAATAAATAGGTAATACGGTTTACATTTGAATGAAAATTAAAACTCGGCACGAGATGAAATCTGGGAATGACTATGCAACAATACTGAAGCAAAACATTAACCGATATTGTGATTTAATAATTTATTGTTAATATGATAATCTCTTAAAGTATTTGCTATTTGTGTTTTGAAGAGCAAAATATCGTGGAAAATACCAATAAATGTAAATTCACACATACGATCTCTTCAAAAGACCCCATATTTCTTATTTCTAGAGGTCCCCAAGGCCTCCAATATCTAGTTAGAGTTTTGCTCAAGAGATAACTTTAATAATATTTTATTGAATTTTCTTTCATACATGCATTCATACAAATATACATATGGTGCATAGATATACTACAAATTGATGTTATTGAATGTATAGAAAAAAGCAAAAGGGTTGGGTCACAAATTTTTACAACATTAGATGACGACCCTTAGAGATAGCCATGCTCTAAAAAAATTTTTTTTTTTTTTTTAAGCACCTGTCAAACTCCACTGTGTAAGTCAAAATGAGGTAACGTTTTGAGTTTAGGGACACAGTTCTCTGTTGTACAGCAGCTGGCTTAGCAGCACTCCCTGATTTCCTCTGTCTCAACGACTCCAGATCTGCATAGGTGAGAAGGTCTAGTGAAACACTTTCACTTGCCTGAAACAAAAAATATTACAAGTATTTAAGTTTTGAGACATGTTTAGACTGAAAACTAACAAAAAAATGCTCAACAGTTTGCATAAGAGAAATTACAGTCAAGTAGATAATTTACATAACTTGCATCATAATTCATAAAACTTGGTTTTAATTAGTTACCATTCATTTAATCAGTATTGCCCAGAAATTTAATTAAAATTGTCTCTGTATCAATAATATGATGTTCAATACAAAAGTTTGATCACAAATTACCTGTATGATTCCAGATTCCAACATGCTCACAAAAATGTTAAATTGCTTGAAGTTCCCAGTTTTATGTGTGAGATCTTCAATATCTGAAAAAATAAAAACATAATGTAGTATGATTATTTAACTATATTGCTCGAAAGAATGTGAAACATTAATGGGCCATTGATATGCTACAAATGTAACCTCGACGAAATACAGGAATAAAACCAACAAACATTTTTTAAAGGTAATCACAAAAGATTGAAGTGACGATGAAGTCATTACTTAAAGGGAATTGATGCTCACAGTTTGGAATAATGACAATTTAAAAAAAAAAAAAAAAGATTCAAGATAGAAAGTATGCATTTCATTCAAATAAGCAAAATAACGATCCTGAATGTATAGAATATCTGTTTAAATAAAGGTGTTTGGAACGGTTTTCATTGAATACGCAGAACATACATGAATTACTAACATACATGTATGGTTTAAAATAGCCTAAAACATGTATTGTTATAGCCTACGCGGTACAGAGGTTGTGAATTAGATTTTGCTCCTGTAAGTCCTGGTTTAACTTCCTTCGGGAGGCAAAAAAAAATAATCCTTTTTTTGCTTTTATTATTATTTTAATTTATTCTAAATATTATAGTTTTGTTAGTTAATACATAAAGATATTATTTCTTTTATCCAAACTACACAAATCTGTGAACAACTTCCCTTAAAACCCCAGTCAACTGAATTTGTTTCTTAGAATTTTAAAATGGCATCATCAATGAAATGGAAGATAATGATTATTCCAGAAAAAAACTTGTTTGTATGTGAGAAATGCATTTAATAATATGTATAATTGATGTTTGAAAGCCCAGATGAGAATGTTTTTTATAAATACAAATTTGATGCTTGGTTAGAACAGAGCACAACCTAAAGGGTCACCAGCTTTAATGTGCACAGAAACTATAAAAATGATAAATTACTCAATCATTATTGAATGGCCGATGTCTTTTTTGTAGTCAAGATGTTTATGGGGAAAAAAAAATATTTCGAGAAATGGCGCTTATAAGCCGATAACATGTATAATGAATACAATTTACATATATAGTTATCCGTAGAACAAAATATATCCTACGATTACCTTGTATCGAGCGGTTAAGGAAACAAGAACAAGAATTTCGGAATAAATGCAAACAATTCAACAAAAAACGATTTACTTTCAAAGATTTATTAAATTCCCATTAAATCCATGTAAAAATGGTTTATTTACAGCGTGTTTAACCATGCAAAGCCGATGTTTCCATACATTCAAAATGACATCCAATACGTGCATGTTAATCTTGTATCTATACATCACGTCGGAAAGGGAGAGTGCTCGATTGCAATAGGCATTAGGCCAACTTAACTTGAAAATTTGATTCACTGAACTATTAAAAGATCTGATATAATATTGATTTGATATCCAATCGGAACAGGGGTATTCCCACCGAACACACGTATATCGCCTGACGCGATGTGTGAGCAATGCTATTATGCTAGAATCTACGATTATTTAATATTTTTTGAAATTCAAGAGAAAGTGAAAGTAATTTGTTTTTGAGGGTTGTGTTACCACTACAGTTAGTGCAGTCGTCTGCTTCACTTCGCAATTAATGTGGAAATTTAATGAAGAGGACCTATAATAAGGCTATAAAATGTATTGAATATGGATAAATTTGGATTATTTTAGTTGAAGTACGATTTTGAATTGCAATTATACCTTTTTTTTCCCTCATTTTGGTTGTGTTTGTATTTATTTTCAAACGTAGTAATGTTATTGAAATAAAATACTCGGAGCGCATGCGTGTGACGTCATCACGAGCACATCCCTCTTAATGTGAACAAAATGATCGATATCAGGAGGCACTAGGTATAAGGGTATCATACGATCTAAAGTCTTACAAGCTGAATCAAAATCGGCCCTCCATTGGTCTGCTGTAAGCTTATCCTCCACTTCAACTGTCAAAGAATTCTCTGCTTTCACGCACATTGTAACTATGTATTCAATTCCACGGAACACGTACGCAGCGGACACAGACGAATGTTCATCCATTTTTAAAGCAATAATTGTTGAAACTGTGAATTAATTATGAGGTTTAGCCTTTTCTGGCTTTTTGGATAAGTTCAGACAAGTTTGAACCGAGTATTTTTGAGGATATTTCTTAAAATCGTCAAAAACAACAAAGAAAACCAATGATTCATTACAGCTTCATGGTATAAAATGCAATAACTTGATTTCTACATAATTTGGAACTTTATGAACAAATCATGTTTTGCTTTTCTGTTATTGTCATTTGATTTTGAAGGAAATGAAACTAGGAAAGCCTGCGCATGGGCGTAAGCGCATCTCAGGGAGATAAGATATATATCAAAATGTTTCGAATAGGTTTAAAGTGTATTTTTTCTTTCTCATTAAATTATTTTTAAAATAAAATAATTCAATTTTGATGATTACAAATTAATATGTATTTGTTCTAAATTCCAAATTATTTATTGAACTTATCCCGTTATTGTACTAACTCAAAAACATAATGTCCGGGACCTTGAGATTTATTAGTAATTTTCATAAATTATCATTTCAGCTGTTGAGAAACAGAGAATGTGTTGGTCACAGTATACTACGAACANGCTGTGTACCGCAGGTAGATTTTAATCGATAACGCAGCCTATTACACCGTAATGCCTTCTTCTGATTGGATGATATTTAAATGTTTCATAACATGGCGAGAGGTCAGTGATTGTATTGCGATTTAAGCAGAAGTTTAACTGAAACAAATTATGCCTTTTAACTTCAATTCGACGATATTTGAGGTAAAAATGGACTTCTTAACTAAAACTTTATGAGTTGGTAATGTTATTTTGCAATTTTAAGCATATTGATGAAAATTTAAACTTTCTGGTTTCCACCACGTAATTGGTCCTTGGCCGATAAGACGTTCCAAAGAATTTAGCCCGTATAAAAAGTATCTCTAAATTCTTGGCAATGTCTTATAAATAAGACTATTATTAAAGCAGCGTCCCACGTGTATCGGTGTAACTGTAACCTGATTTACACAGTTTAATTTATGAATAGGCCCTCTCTGCCTCTGGCCATCAGGGGAAGCTACTAGTCCATATAAACGGACTACCAGAGCCTTTGATAATTTTTGATGTGGCGGCTCTTGGAGTCCATATGCACCCCTTCATAAACACAAGTGCAGTTTAGCGCAGCGAATCCGTGCGCTTCCCTAAACAGATGTCGTTCGAGACAAATTGAGGAAAATAATGAATAAACTTCAAAAACATGTTAAATTTACCTGCATGGCAAACTACAGACATTATCCTTTGCATGAACCTTAAAAAAACATGACAATGTTTCAACACACTATTCTCGTTGACATTATTATGTTGAAATTTGAAACAGTGTATTCTGTAACGAATATTCAACATCGGTATAGACTTATGGACTAACATAACCCGATGAGCAAAATATTGGTGAACTGCGACCTAAAGGATAGCGACACTTTAAGTCGGCAACAATGTAAAAGTTTCCAATATGGTTGATAGAGCGTACCAAAGAAAACAAAGTATATAAAAAGCAATTATTTCTTGCTTTAATGGTACCATTTGCATGAGTTTGTGGTTTAGACAGGTAAACATTGATTAGTTTATGAAGTTTCAGTGTTCCTTAGCCCTTGCTTTGGTGATACAATTTTGCACCTTTGGCAAATAGACGACGCATTGCAATTCTCAGCAACCCTTTGGGTTATAAAGCTGAGAGTTGAATTATTGCAACTAGGGAAGCTATATACCCACACCCCTCATGACTTAGGGGGAATTTACGCGCCGTTTCCCTTTTATGGGGGATTTTTATGCCCCCGAAAGGTAGCATATAGTTTTTTAACTGTCTGTCCGTCAGTCTGTCTGTCCGTCCAAAAACTTGAACATTGGTCAGAACTTTTGCAATATTGAACATAGCAACTTGCTATTTGGCATGCATGTGTATCTCATGGAGCTGCACATTTTGAGTGGTGAAAGGTCAAGGTCAAAGGTCAAATATATGGCTTAAAAGCGGCGCAGAAGGGGGCATTGTGTTTCTGACAACCACATCTCTTGTTTTACTTACTAATAACCTCATTACTACATTTGTACATATTTGCACTATATTCAATGCTTTTTTATAATTTAGTATATTTGACACTCAAATTAGAATATATTGTAATGATGAATTATAAAGTGAATGTCAATATAATAAAGAGGTGAAACTCCTATTGCTCCATATCTTCCATTTTACACACATACAAGGTCCTTTATTTATAATAAGTGATTGTTTTCAGTGCTCAAATAATTATAGAAAAGACACATTTTCTTCTGTCATCTTTTACTCAGGCCTTTTCCTGGCCATTTTTGGAAAACATGCACATTAGGGTTTGGTTTATTACTTTGCGGGAAAAGTCCACTGATTTGGGAAAAACTAATTTAATATAACTCTTTATAATAATTCAAATTAGGAGAGAAAAAAATCAGATAAATTATAGTTATATACTATTTTAGATGTACTTAAACAAATTAAGATATAATAATCATAAGACACTTCTTTCTAAAAAAAAAAAAAGTATGTTGTATCAGAAATTGAAAAGTATGGGTTTTTTTTTTTCCAGTCATTGAGAAAACCGTAGGGAAAGTAACTACAGTAAGTATACTTATTATTTTTATATCAACAAAATAAAGTTTTATATCAACACGAGAAAAAAAACATGTTAAGTATAAATATATATTGTAATCATTAATTTGTTCAAAGAACATGTGTCTATTTACCTGTTTGATAGTTGTACATAATTGTTTTAACCATGAAACTTATTGTAAAGGTAATGGAAAACATGTCTTGACCTGAGGGCTTTGAGTTTACATAATTATAATAAGAGTTAACTGAAATGTTTTGTAACATTTAGGTGGAGGGAAGAGTGTTTGATTCTGATCGTAAGGACCGAGTACTAAAGCTTCCTGATACAGAAGAGAAGTGTGTGCTGTGCAAGCTAAACATTGACCTGAAGTACACAGTAAGTGCCACAGTGTTCTACTTGTCCCTAGATTTTGTTAGTGTCACATTAATTGTACATGAGATGTACCTATTTGTTGGTTTATAATTATTTGCTAATTAAAGGGACCAGTTCATATATCAGCAAAATAACAATTGAAAAAATAATTACCAGCAACCCTTGATATGCAATGACAAACAATTTTTAAGCTTGACTTAGATTTGCTCCCAAAGGATCAGGGTTTGAATCTTAGCAAATGATTATGTACTTTTTATGCCCCCGAAGGTGGGCATATGGTGATCGCACTGTCCGTCTGTCCGTCCGTCTGTCCTTCTGAAATTCCGTCACACTTTGCGTTTAGGTTTTGGGTTTAGGTTTCGAAAAATGTGGAAAAAGGGGGCATATGTCATCCTACGGTGACAAGCCTTGTTTGGTCATATTATTAAAAAAATATTGTAACAATGGTAGCTTAGTTAGCAAATACATTTAATCTCATTTTTCTAAAATATGAAAAGTTTTGAACAAGTCGCTTTAAAAGTTGATGACTTCCCATGAAATTGTTTGAAGCATTATGTGCTCTTAAAGTGTTATACATAAACTGCCAATGAATCTTCACAGGACGTGCTGATACTGCAGCAGTTTGTGCAGGAGGATGGGAAGGTCGTACCGCGCCAGATCACGGGGCTGTGCTTCCATCAGCATGCCAAGGTGAAGAAACTCGTACATCAGGCCCACTCTGCCGGTTAGTGTTCCATGTCTTTGGCCATGTTTATTGGAGCCTCATTCTGTGAAAACTGGGCTTAATGCATATGCGTAAAGTGTCGTCCCAGATAAGCCTCTGCAGTCTGCACAGGCTAATCAGGGAAGGCAATTTCTGCTTTTCTGGAATTTTTTCGTCTAAAGGAGGTCTCTTCCTAGCAAAAATTCATTGTAGGCGGAAAGTTTTGTTCCCGATTAGCCTGTGCACATTGCACAAGCCAATCTATGACGACACATAACGCACATGCAGAAAGCCCTGTTTTCCAAAAACGAGACTCATAGGTTTTTATGTCCACCAGTATATACTGGGGGACATATTGTTTTTGCCCTGTCTGTCTGTCTGTCTGTTGGTCTGTTGGTCTGTCTGTTGGTCTGTTGGTCTGTTTGCGCCAACTTTAACATTGGCCATAACTTTTTCAATATTGAAGATAGCAACTTGATATTTGGCATGCATGTGTATCTCATGGAGCTGCACATTTTGAGTGGTGAAAGGTCAAGGTCAAGGTCATCCTTCAAGGTCAAAGGTCAAATTTATGGGTCAAAATCGCTCAAAAGTGGACATAGTGTTTCACAAACACATCTTTTTCAAGTTTCTCTTCATCATTGTTTACCAACTGAGACCCATTCCACTGCTCTGACCGGCTTGGAGCTATAAGGGGTATCCAAAAATTGTGCTTCTTGTGTTTTTCAAGGCCAATTAAAGGCTTGCTTGAATAGACTATATTCACTCAGTTTGGTAGGATGTTATTTTCTACCCTAGTCTAAATAATTCACACTTCTCTCTTGATGTCATTATTTTTGGCATGATTGTAAAGCATAAGTACTAGACCATGATGTCAATTATGTATTCTCAATTTAACTCTGTGATCACTGCAAATGGCTGAAAACAATAGGCAAAACTCCCTTATACTAACTGTGCTTATAGACAAATTAGACAAAACATATTTAAACCGCGATCACTCTGACATTTATTGCTCAAATTCAAAATTTAAAAAGCTTTAAATGGACAAAAAAATGTGATACTTTGAAACAAGGAAAACATTTCAATATCTTCAGGGCTCATGCAGAATCTTCGACCCCATGTTTACCCCAAGGAGTATTCACAGATGTCAGACCACAAGTGGAAGCAGTTCAACGTGTATTACTTGGATGCTGTTGAGGACGGCAGTGCAAGATAGTGGGGCATTGTGTGGAAACTGACTATACCTTCTCACAACTTAGTTTTCATTCATTGAAAGTTGTAATAACTGTTTGTCTTACATGGAAGGAGTAAATAAATTAAATCATAGTTTGCGAAAATATTTCTTGTTTTGTTGTTAAGAAAAAAGATGTTAAGAGTAATACCATCAACTTTCTAAACTGACGGTCGCATAGATTAAGCAATCAACTGGTGTAAGCGGTCAGTCTAGATTCCTAGAACAAAGTCTGTATTTATTACACCTGTATTTAACGGTCATTTGCTGTATGCTGACAGCGGCCAGTATATTTAACTACCAAAGCTGTTTTTTATGCTTTTGAAGGGAGGCATATAAGGAAAGGACGCACTGTCCGTCCCTCAGGCAGTCAGTTGGTCACTCCGCTTGTTTGTTTCCACTCAATAACTTAAGCAGTTTTCATCTGATCATCATCTAACTTTCTTAAAATGTTCATGAAATGGAGGCTAGGCCTAAGTTCTGAGGAGTTATGGCCTTTGAATTATTGCCCTTTGCAAATTTTTGTTTTTAAATTTTGACCCAAGCATATCTTAAAAAAATATAAAAGGTATCAACTTGAAACTTTATAAGTACTGGTAGGTAGATTTCATTTAGGGAATTTTCAAAGCACAAGAACAAATTGTTACTATTAGTTCTAAAATTTTGTCGAGAGCATATGAAGAGGTATCAACTTGGAACTTAATAAGAAAGTAGAGCTCATTAAGAGAAAGTGTAGTGCACAAGAACCGTCACTTTTGCATCCCTTTTTTAAAGTTATTGCCCTTTGTGAATGTTTTTATTAAATTTGGTACGGAACATACCTCGAACACTAAAAGAGGTATCAATTTGAAACTTAATAGGTTTGTAAATATCATTAAGGGAGTGTACAGTGCACAAGATATAGAGGGTATTTGTTCATGTCAGTGTAAGATTATTTTTTATTTCATGAGTGATCATAGAAAATATATTTTCACGACTGGCGCAGCCACGAGTGAAAATATTTTTTTATGATCACGAGTGAAATAACAAATGATCTTAAACTGACATGAACACATTTTCTGTTTCTTTTATGTCCCTTTTTCGAGAACATAATTAATAATAATTTCCCTTTTGCTGAAAAGTGACCCTCTCTCATGTGGCCTGCCTCAATACATTGAAATGACGTCATTTTGTTGACAAAATGACGTCATTATTCCAGGGAAATTCTTCAGTTAAACTCTTACAATGTCAATAAACGGTAAAAAAAAAAGCATAAAATTCAAAGAAAAATTTGTTGCATTCTGTGGAATATCAATGAAGAAAACAGAACTCTCTCACTTTTTCAAAAAATAATTGCCCTTTTTAATTTGTGTACTTCAATTTTGTCTGGAGCATATCTTGAAAACTAAGAAAGATATCAACTAGAAACTTTACATGTTGGGAGATCTCATTATGGTATGTGCAATGTAACTTGCATCCATATTTTTAGCGTAATTGCCATTTGATATTTTTTGTAGTTGCATTTTGACCGGAGCATATCTTGAAACTTCAAACCCTGGTAGATCTCACAGAGGCAATGTTCAGGTCACAAACTATAACTCTTGCTTCCCTTTTTTAAGAGTTATTTTCCTTCATTAATTCTAGTTTGTAAAATTTTGTCAGGGCCAAAAAAAAAATTAGGTCTGTTTCCGGTCTCCTTGGAAAAAAAAACAGGGTCGGTAGGTAGGTATTTTTTATTTATTTTTTTTGTCTTTCGGGTACTAGAATGGAGAAATGAACCGAAATAAACGAAAATGAACACATTTTTTTTTGGCGACCCCGATAAAAAGTTGAGGGTCGGCGCCGATTCTGGATACACGGTCGGGCGACCGGAAACGGACCTTTTTTTTTATTTGGCCCAGGAGTATATCTAAAAAAATAAAGTTATCAACTTAAAACTTAAAAGGTAGGTAGATCTCTTGTAGAGGATATGCGGTGCACAAGAGCCATTTTGCACTTTGTTAAATATGGGGCATAGTCAGAAAACTATATGTGGTATCAACTAGTAGTTTCAAAGGTATATAGATCTAAATTAGGTGAAATGCTATGCAAGAGAAAAATTATTCTACATATTTACTAGTACTGTCTAGTATACTGTTGTGCTTTACCCAATGGTAAGTTGTGTTAAGTTATTCATGCATCAGGCTTTATCAAACGATTTTTCATTTGCGTTAAGCAAATCAAAGGTCATAGAGGCTTGCAACATGAAAGCTATTTCTGCATGACATCTAGGTAATGCACAAAATTATAGAATCAAGCATCATATAAATTAGTATGCTAGTTATTCTGGACACCTATCAATTTGTTATCAAGGGATCACAGGCCACAAGGATGCGCAAACATAGAAAACTCTTTGCAGTTGTACTAACTGCAAGTTGAGGGGCATACATGTACATTTAGTAAATACATTCATCGCTTGTTTGTTTAATTCATCTCATGATATGACATTAAAAAAAATTAACAACAATTTAAGATTAATAAGTATATAAGTATAATTCTTCTTTGAAAGTTTGTACAAAGCATGACATTTATTTTATATCAATGAAAACAATGACACAACCTTCAGATCAAATAAAGTAATTTCTCTTCAACATTTTCTGCATTTCATAAACAATGTGGAAACAGTTGAAATAGTCTTCATAAACATACTTTTTTAAATACACTGTTATATACGAACAAATCACATATACTTGAATGAAAGAATGTCAATCACTGTCCTTTGCAAGTCTACAACATGAATGGCAGGTCGGAGTTCTTCTCCCCTGTACCGACGTACACAGAGCCGTACTTTCGTGTGCCGGGAACATGGTAGAAGATGTACCCTAGCCACAACAAGCTGCGCAGGGTCAGCAGACCACTGCCACGTTCAAACTGCAGGCTCCAGGAACCTGGAAAATTCAAATCGAAAACACTTAAGTAACATGCGTAATTCAAACTAGGAATACCGGTATTGCAGTTACATGCAAGCAGACATTCAGAAAAGATAAAACATGAGTCGAACATGACATTTTTCTTATCTCTAAAACAATAAAACTTATTGTAGATTTTTTAAATGTTGACAACATTTCATTCTGTCTTTACTATACGGATCTAATAAACGGCATACAGTGAAGCCACACAACATGTACTTCTTAATGATCAGAACATTTTAACACCTGTAGACCGTCATATTCCACAAAGCTCCAAAACAAGACGGTAACTTAAGTCGAAGGCACAACAATTATACAAAAATAATAATTTAATATTTCATTGAGCATTTTGTGTAAGGCTCTTGAGAAAATACTTTTGCTTTTTACATTCCAATATTTGCTAATTTAGACTAAATATATCAACTCTATAAACATAAACTGCGTTGCATGACTTATTAATAATATACCATTATACAGTTTCCACAGCCTTCACTTTGGACATATTTCCAAGCAAAAGTATAAATCCTATATGAAGTATATTAAAGACATGATAAAATGACACAACATCATATGAGCCTTGTACTGAGAAAACTGGGCTTAATGCAAGTGCATAAGTGTCATCCCAGATTGGCCTCTGCAGTCTGCACAGGCTTATCAGGGATGACACTTTCCACCTTTAATGGATTTTCACTTAAAAGAGCCTTGTTATAAACAAAAATTACCACAAAAACGGAGAGTGTTGTCCCTGATAAGATTGCACAGGCTAATCTGGGATGACACTTTACGCACATGCAATTAGCCCAGTTTTCCCAGAACGCAGATAATTTTGTACTTACCCTTTGGAATGTCCTCTTCAAGAGTGTCCATGAAGTCGATCGACTTGTCCATGTTGGCCTTCTGTAACAAGGTCTTCTCTAGCAGCAGTTTGGGATCTCGGAAGTGCATGTAGGAGCAGAGCTTAGCTGCTTCTGATACTGTCAGGCCTGTGGAATAGAAGGATGTCATGTTTTTTGTTGAGTCAAATATATGTCAAGTCCATAAAAATCGTCTGTTTTTACTTTCACATTATATTTTGGGTCCTAAAGGGATTTGTTTATAACATTTTCCATTTTTTTAATATCAGATTCAAAAAATAAAATAACACTGTACATCAGGGAGCAAAATAACACAAATAACGTACAGTCACACTTAAAATACATTTTTGTTTAACAAGCAAAACAAAGGCAAAACAATTGAATTATTTGGAGTGATACTTTTGTTGTGCTTTATTTTGTGACAAGATGTGGATTGTCAATATTAAGTATAAAATGCCCAATGCATTGTAACAGACAGGATGACCGAGTGGTTAAAACAATAGCCTTTTTATTCAAAGGTCATTGTTAACATTTATCAATTTAAAGCATTAAATGGTGAATTTAAAGAAAGGCCAAAATCTATGAACAAGTCACTTTAATAACAAGGCAAATTTTTTACTTTGAAAAGTTATAAAAATGGTCATTTTTACACAAAACATGAACATTTGTCATCGCTTATTTTAAGTATTCTACTGTATTGTATCTCCTATAGAAATGTCAGCAGATTTGTGCTCAACCCTAAATTGGTTTACTTGTTAATTTTATTTGCTTAGTATGCTGTTTAATTCCTGTTATTGTATAATGCCCACCTTCAAAGCTTCTGTTGGGTACCACTACGCCTTTTGGGGTTTTAATAAAGGATGCTCTTGGAACAATGCTCACGTCTTCATCAATATCAGCAATAACAGATGAAAGTCTATCCTCTTCCTTGATTGTTATCTAAAATAAAAAGCAAGACAAATATGTTTATTTAATATCTTACACTTGTTGTAATTGATTTTTTTTACTATTGATTATAATTATCGGTAAAAAAAACAACACAACAATAAACATATTTGAAGAAATACTGTATGACATATGTACTAAATATTTTATTAATAAGTAAAAAAAATAAACACAAAACACAAACATGTTTGGGCTATATAGTAAATCAAGATTGAATTTTCAGAAGCACATATATTTGTGTTTTTTTATTTAATTTAAAAAAAAGCTTAAACATGTATGGAAATAAGTAAAATACTGTTTAAATAATGATGATGCTCTTTACTATTTTCTGTAATTAAAATTAGTGTTTATAAATCAGATAGTTACCGTCTCCTCTTCTTCTGTCGCTTCTTCGCCTTCACCAACTGCCTTCTTTTCAACATGCTCAAATTCAAATGAGGGATCCCCTGTGAACCTGCCCTTTGCCAACTTGCTGGTGTCCCTCATGATTTTAGTGGCTGGTGGAAGTAGACCCCAGTGAACGCAGTCTTTGCTAAAATATAAATTCAATATTTTAGACTGAAGGAAGGAAATTGTGTAAGTGAAATCAGTTAACAAAATGTTAGTATAAACAAACAAAATGACTGTTAAATTAAATCATATTGAGAATATTAATTTTCAATAATATTAGCAAAACTAAAAATGCAAAATTACAAAACACAAATATCCAACAACATTACCTATAAAAGGTTCTTCGTTCGGTCATCTCATCCTTTCCAACTCCTTGTGCAATGAAGTAATCACCTTTTGTACCCAGGATTTTTCCCCAAAAATACACTTTCTTAAATTTGTTTTCACTTTGTAAAATTACTAATGATGTCTGTAGGGCAGCCTTCTGTTCTGGGCTTAAGACAACGCCGCTGCTGCCAACGTAGTCTACAGACAGATGAAGTTCAGCGCTATCCATCTTCTTGAACGTAAATGCAAAAAAAGATAAATAAAAACAACCTATGATCACTAACAACTTCGCTTGTCCAGTTGCTATGCGATAAGATGCGCACGCGTATGTCAAATTCTACTTCCGTTTCCCGTGTAAACAACAACTACAAAATTGACGTATGCGATCTCGTTCAACCAAAGGTTTGTTGTCTTTCTTCGACAACAGTATATTAATATTTTAAATATATAATTAAATTATAAGTATTATACTATTAAATACATAAACTATCTTTTGTAATTCCCCATATGTCGTTTACTCGAACTATAACTCGTTTTGTTATATGTTTTCGCGATTTACAACTTCGCACTTGTCTCATTGCGAAACTTATCGGACCGGCAAGCTCAGATGGTAGAGCGCTGGACTTCATACCCGATGATCGTCGGTTCGATTCACGACCCGGCGACATAGATGGTTAGGGCATTGATCATGAAATCCTTTCTACGGCCTTTCCCCCACTACCTCTGATTCAATCAGGGCAGTTGTCAGTTTGCTACTGGGATAAGGGTATACGGACCATACGGACCATGGACCATAGGCCCAGACCATACAGCCCAGATGTGCGGACCATACGGCCCAGATTAGCGGATAATATGGACCACATGTTTTTACGTCATGGATGTTATTTTATACACGAAATACTACAATACTTAGTATGCTGTGCATACTATGATACCATGTACCATTAAACAAACGGGTAATGAAACGTTATTGTTAATAATTATTTTCAAAAAAATATTTCATATTCTCATATTCGAAACTCTTTTGCGTTGTATCATCAATTATTCATTGAAGCAGTAGGCATTCCGCAAACATGTATTTTCCTGTATGTTAAAATTTATTTTAATCAAATTGGATATTAATACTTATTTAAAATGAATGAATGTCGCATGGTGACAACGGTAATTCAAATTTGTGACATCACATAAATATTTTGCAAACAATTAACACATGCGTTTCTATCTTTAAATAAAATTGCAAACAATATATGTTCTATCAATGTATCTTTAAATAGCAAGTTTTTATTCATATTGAATACATGTTTTTTTAAAGTTTAGCACTCAAAGGTTTATTTTAAAATGTCAATTTGTATGTAACACTCGAATTATAATTAGTGATTCGTACATGTATGTTTGCACCTCGGGTACGCCCTATTTATGACACCTACTGATTCGTGTTATTATAACAGTTATGGATAATAAACTCTAGTTGATTAACACGTCTGCAATAACCAATTAAAGTTAAAGTGTGACATGTTTGCATCCCGAGAACGCCCTATTTATGACACATATTGATTGATGTTATCCAGTATACTAATTCATAGTATACACTAATGGAGTGAACACGTCTTTAATTACGCAGAAACGAACGAGTTGCCGATGCAATGTCAGCTCATCAAAGAAAAGAAGTTAAATCGCCACCAGAGCAAACAAACCGTGCCGTCCAAGGGCGTTTGTGCGCGGCTTGGAACCGCTACGGAAAGAGAGAAATATGTACAGAATATTTTTTTCCGACTGTATATAAAGCTCATCGT
>VMBQ01000074.1:359527-373616 GCA_007657795.1 Dreissena rostriformis | reverse complement strand
TCTCACAAATTATTAATTGAAACGGGTAGACACCAGAACATTGTCAGAGATCAACGCAAATGTGTTTTATGCAACCTCAATGATATCGAGGATGAATATCACTTTGTTATTAAATGTCCTTATTATGCCGATATTAGGAATACATTAATTCCAAAGTATTACAGATCACGACCTAGTATGTTCAAGTTTATCGAACTACTTAATTGTTCAAACAAAATAGTGTTAAGAAAACTTGCCATTTTTTGTTTAAAATGCTTTAAGTTGCGAGAAGATGTGCTATATGTGTAGTATAAATGATATATCTTCCACAAAGACAATAAGCTTAGAATAATGTTATATTTGTAACAATTATTAAATTTCGTGTTAACATTATATGATCACTTTGTATTAACCCCATCCATGTGACATTCTCACTAAAACATTTTGTATGTCATTACTCTTTTTTAAATTGATCTTTCCTCAAAATGATGTATGTTTTGTATATAATTGTCACGCATGCTGTTATTGCATATGTATGTTTATGGCGATGAGCTGTATGCTTAAGCTAAAATAAAATATTCTGTTCTGTTGAAAAACATGGCTGCCAGGGGGAGGGGCAGTTTTCCTTAAATGGCTATCGTAAAACCTTGTTGACACTCTAGAAGTCACATTTATTGTCCAATCATTAAACTTAGTCAGAACATTTTTCTAATGATATCTTGGATGAGTTCGAAAATGGTTCTTGTCTGTTGAAAAACATTGCCAGCAGGGGGCGGGGCAGTTTTCCTTATATGGCTATAGTAAAACCTTGTTAACACTCTAGTTTTTTATTTCTAATCAAAAATGCATTGCGGAAGTTCTCAACAACTCATCATGGGATGAAACCTCAAAAATACCAAAAACGTTACATTTTTCAAAATATGTTTAACATACATGTTACAATTGGATAGAAAATCAAATCAAGATCTTATGGAATGCTTGTGAAAATCAAATGTTCTGTAACTGTTTATTCAAGTTTATCATAACTGTCATGTGTCTCTTTCAGGTTTCTAAACTGAACCAAGATGGAAGCCAGTTCATTTTCAATATTGTTTTCTTGTCACTCAAAGACACTTACTCAACCAGATGATATTATTATTAATCTTCAACACCATTTTAGTAGAAAACAACTTCCAAAAGAACATGAAGACCATATTGAACATACTTGGCAGAAGCGTCTCACAGAATTACCGTCCCTTTTTAATGGAACAAAGTTCAGACTGGATTCGCTGCAGGAAAAAGATGGGCTTCTTCATCTTAACATTGGTTTAACATGCTACAAAGATTTCCAGGGCACAAACTTGTCAGAGAATGTGTTAGTGTTCCAAAGCCAAGGTTTATGCGACCATGACAATTCACAGGCTTATCTGTCCGATGCTTTGGGCGTGGGGGCAGTCGTAGTGACCAAAGACGACCATGTTGTTTTGTTATTCCGCTCTAAGAATTGTGGTGAGGATGTGAATTTATGGGACAGACCTGGGGGACATTGTGAACCAAAGGTAACAATAAACAATATAAGGTTCCTTAAAGTACTACATCTGTATGAAGGTATTTAAGAAAAAATGGAATAAGTAAATATAAGATTAAAATTTTAAAAGACTATTTCTTGAGCATAAATGACTAATTTTTGCATAAAGACTACTTTGGTATTCCAACAATTCATAAGATGTTACTCACAAATCTTCACCTATATATTTAAATTGTATTTGCATTACCGACATCTGTACATATCCAACTGTTTATGACAATAAAGATATTTGCAATTCCTTACTTTAAAGTCAACACTTTTATTATCCCAGCCGAAAAAATTCAGATGGGATATAGTAATAGTCTCTGTCCGTCTGTGCGTCCGTCTTTCCGTCCGAAACTTTGTACACAGCATAACTCAAAATCTATGCAATGGATTTACTTTAAACTAGGAATATAAATAGATGGCAACTAGAAGAAGTGCAGTGACCAAGAACCATAACTCTATCTACCTTAGTTTTTGAATTATCTCCCTTTATATAATTTTTCCGTCCGAAACTTTGTGCACAGCATAACTCAAAATCTATTCAATGGATTTACTTTAAACTTGGTATATAAACAGATGGCAACTAGGAGAAGTGCAGTGACCAAGAACCATAACTATCTACCTTAGTTTTTTAATTATCTCCCTTTGTATTATTTCAAAGTTAATTTTTGTCCGGAGCATAACTCTAAATCTACTGAAGGGATTTACTAGAAACTTTAAATATAAACAGATGGCAAGTAGGAGAAGTGCTGTGAGTAAGAACCATAACTCTAACTTCCTTAGTTTTTGAATTATCTCCCTTTATTTTATACCAATGTAAATTTTTGTCCGGAGCATAACTCCTAATCTACTGAAGGGATTTACTTGAAATTTGAAATATAAACAGATGGCAAGTAGGAGAAGTGCAGTGACTAAGAACCATAACTCTATCTGCCTTAGTTTTTTTAATCATCTCCTTTTATTTAATTTCAATGTAAATTTTTGTCTGGAGCATAATTCTAAATCTACTGAAGGGATTTACTTGAAACTAGAAATACAAACAGATGGCAACTAGGAAAAGTGCAGTGGACTTGAACCATAACTCTTACGACCGTTGTTTTTTAATTATCTCCTTTTTTTTATGTTTTTATTTATTTATAATTTTTAATTAAATTTAATTTCATAGTAAATATTTTAGCTTTTCAATTTTTAATATCTCCCTTTATCTTATTTTACAATAATATTTTAATTTGAGCACTGAAGTATTCACTGTAAAATGAATAGATGAGTTTAAGGAAAAATACAGTGAGCAAGAACAGTAACTGTTTAAAGCCTTTTTTTTAAATTACCTCCCTTTCTTTCAATTCCATATATTTTATTCTCTACAACATAATTCCAACACTTTATAACTAATTGCAGGCCCATACCCAGGGGCCCGGGCTCCCCCAGCGGGCTGTCGAGTTATGATTTTTTTATAATGGGTCTGCTGCAATTTTTTCTGTCATGAAAGGGCCCATAGTACACTTTCACTCAATGCAAAAGAGCAGACGTGTTTTATCGTCCTTGTTAAACAAAGGGATTAGCGCTAATTTACTCGCCAGTGGAGATAATCCCCTAGGCAATGTTTTCTTATCGCCTTAAAAACACATCCCCGATAAGTCAATTACCCCTTGTGATCCTGAATGCTTCATCTATGGATGGTTGATTTAAGAGGTCTTTCGATTGGCCAAGGAAAGAGAAGCACGGAATGGAAGCAACTGATACAGGAGGTCGTAGGTCTGGAAATTGCTGACGTTAATAATATGTGTAAAACAAATAATGTTGGAAGCGAGGTGATATGGATAATCGTCTTTGTCTAAGTCCAAGGCCCATAACTTCGTCAAAAATAAATGGACCGGAATGACACTGATACTCCATCTGTAAGTCAGGTAGGAAGGCTCACACACCAAATATCAGGTCAATATCTTAAAGTTATTTGAAAAAAGTCCAGAAAATGAAATGCCGGATGGACAGACGGACGGACAGTCCTACTGCTATATGCCATCATACCGAGAGTATAAAAATAAGCTCTTTATTTGAAAGAACTGCGTAAAAAAACCTATGGAAAACGGTTATTATAGCTTGATTGGTCATTGTCTGCTCAGGTACTACCAGTACTTAAATGTACTCCGGGCACTCTTAAGTATACTTAAATGTACCCCAGGACCAATCGAGCGTTATTATAGGGAATTGTTTTAAGCCCAAGGCCCATAACTTCGCAAAAATTAATTGGACTGGAAGAATTTTACACTTCATCTGTAGGTCATGTAGGTACACTCACATACCAAAAATCCACTCAATATCTGAAAGCGTTGAAGTCCAATCAAATGTTGGAGTTGTAGACGATTTTGATGGTTTATCTGTGTTGATGATGGTGAAAGTGAAAATGTGTAGTAGATGATAAACATTTTATGAGGAATTTATTTTCAAACTTTAGAAGAGGTTTGAATTCAAAGAGAAAATACTATTATGGTTATAATATGTCAGTCATACTTTATTATACATTTCTTAATTAAGTTTTTTTGATTTTTGAAAGTTTAAGTTCTTTCTTTATCAAACATCATACATTTCTGAAATCTATACCTTAAAACATTGGTAAAAATTTTTACACCAATCTTTAAAGCTTTAGACTTCAGAAAGGTGATGCTTTACTTGTTATAATCCACAAATTTATAAAACAAAGTTTTTTAAAGCATTAAAGTTCACCTAAAAAAGTGCCAAATTAAAAAAAAATCAGAAGGGGAGACCCCTCACCGCTTGGGCCCCCCCCCCCCCCCNCCCCCCCCCCCCATTTAAATATCCTGCATACGGCCCTGAATTGATCCTTGCAATATAAATAGATGACACAGATGCCATGTTTTACAAATATTATTCTACTCTCTAAAACAAATTTTGTCATACAAGCAAACACATATCGGCGGAGATTTTGCACTACTGTGACAAGCTCTTGTTTTACATGTATTTTTGTAAATTACAAATTTCTTAAAATATTCTAATATTTTTTATCACTGACTGACAATTGATATGAGAAGTCCGCACAGGCTAATCAGGGATGACACTTCCTGCTTTTTAACTTTTTATGTTATTTGTCATTTAAAGGTAGTATATTCTTAGTGAAAATCCAGTTAAGTTGGAAAAAGTTGTCCGTGTTAAGCCTGTGGAGACTGCACATGCTGACTTGGGACGACACTTTACGCACATGCATTCAGCCCCATTTTCCCAGAGCGAGGCTCATTTCTTGGCCAAAGGCAGAATGCCGGATTGCCAATAGACTTTGAATTTCTATCTTATAACAGGTGCTTGTTGGCAACATTCCAATGGAAGAAATTGACATCAGTGCAATTGATCCAAAGGACGTGACTCAAGAGCTGTTCAACTCCATAGTTGAAGAAGTGATATCTGAAGTAAATATTCCACGTGGAAAGTTATCTGCCCCTGGAATACTTGGTGTCCACAGAAGCAATCTCAATGGAGGCAAACCAAATGTGGAGTTCCTGGTCAAGTGAGTCACAATTCAGAGCACAATGTCATAACCATAATAACCCAGTCACCAAATCGCTATCATTATGTTTTTAAAGATATTTCCTAGTTTGTCACCAAGCAATAATGTAGTTTATAGGAGTAAAGTAAATAATTTCAATGTTTTGTACATTAGTATTTGTAAAAAATCATATGATTTTTAAACGTGAAAATGCTCCCCAAAAATTTTCGTGGCGCATTTAGTTTCCCGTTTGTCCTCCCTTACTTCCTTTCTTCACACTTTTTTATGAGTTTCTCATAGCGCCTTCAATATTTTACCGATCTCTTACCGGTACATATTTGGCATGTAGGTAGCTTGCATGGACCTCTACCTTTTTATGAGGTTTGAAGTCACTGGGGTTAAGGTCAAGGTCACTGAGGCTAATTATAGATTTTCTCAAGGTCACACTTATCTTTGCACACAATAAACCCATATATCATCAAAGCATCATCGGGGAGCATCCATCACTTTTACTGGTATCCTTGTTAGCTATACTACTGTAATTTAGCATAATTATGCCCTTTTTGTGTGCAAAATCTGGTTAAGGTTTGCACGCAACTTCTCCATATCTCCGTATTTTTTACAGACATTAAAATAAAACGTAATATATGTATTCAGTGTGTTTTATATACAGGCACTTACCAAGACCTATAAGGTTGACAAGCGACGGGAGCCTTTTAGCCCCCTTTTGCTTTAAGAAAAGTCAGGTTAAGGTTTGCGTTTAAGAGTTGAAATTCATTTAAAGTTTGCATGCAACAAGAACATTTCTCTGTAGCTACTACAGATATTCAATTGAAACTTAACAAGTGTTTTTGGGATCATCATGTGAGGTCACTAGTCCGGCAGAAAAGTGGCCATATTTCACTGAACCCGACGTTGAGGTGTATAGTAAATGTTAAAGTGTTTTTTGTTAGGTGACATGTTACTGATGAAGAATCCAAATGATGCCGGGCTGGTATATTTGGGGGTTTTGAGAAATTTAAGATGGAGTCCAACATGGTGGCCATTTTCAGTCTTATTTGTTTAAACATATAAATAAGCATTATTTTATATATATTAATGTCATTTTGATGTTAAATATGATAAAGAGCAAATGTGAGTTATATAAAAAACAAGAAATGTGTTTGTGAAACACTATGTCCCCTTTTGAGTGATTTTGACCCATATATTTGACCTTTGACCTTGAAGGATGACCTTGACCTTTCACCACTCAAAATGTTCAGCTCCATGAGATACACATGCATGCCAAATATGAAGTTGCTATCTTCAATATTGCAAAAGTTATGGCCAAATGTTAAAGTTTGTGCAAACCAACAAACAAACGGACAGGGCAAAACAATGTGTCCCCCAGTATAGACTGGGTGACATAAACATGAAAATGGCGTCCAAAATGAATCAAGATGGCTGCTCAAAAATTGCTCCGAAAACCAAGATCATATCCAAATGTTATCATAAGAATAATGAATATGGACAAATAATAAAATTTCATAGCAATCAAGTGTTTAAGAAGTGTTCCATAAAATGAATTTCAATAATACATATGCAAATTTTACTATAACCAGAATATATCGACCTAATCCTGACGATTGGAGAAAAGTTATATTATCTTTGTTTAAAGTCACAGCAACTTCGTCAAGGTATGATTTGTGTTATGAAAATACACCGGTGTCATGGATGTCATAAAGCACATTATATATCATTTGAAACACCATATTACGTATAATTCAACATTTGTTCATCAAGATAGTGATCAGGTCACATTTCAAACATCATGGTATAAAGTAGTGATGTTCAAATCTAAATACTAGTTTCGATCCCATGTTTGTCTTTCATACCAACAAATACATAACGCAATACACTATTATTCTCCATCTTTTCTTTCTCATCGACAAAGTAAGTTATCTAATGGGTAAGTTTTGTCTGATCGTTGTTACATTGTATTATGTCAACATGAACCTTTTGACAAACACAAAAGTTAGTACATGGTAGTCGCGCTTGATCACATGAGCACCGAAGTGTTGAACATGGGCTATCGCTTGTACACTCTTATTTTATCATTTTAAGCAAATTTAGTTGAGCTTAAGCAACATTTGATGCTACTGTAATGGGTAAAACTAAACTGCACAATGCTTTAAAGTTCATAGAGATCAGCTGTAGTTTGTTCTCAGTGACACCTAGTATAACATTCTTTGGTGGTTATGACATGTCACCCGTTAGATTATACACCCTTGAGGCATTGTATTGTGTACCTGACCTCGCCACACTTTTGGTTCTGAACTCCATGTATCGGTCAAACACTAAGTAGACATCATATTTTGTCTTATATAAGACTTAAAATTGTCAATAAAGACATGTTTCTTTCTGTCTAAGGGCCAGTGAATAACATACAGGAAAGCAGATCCATCTATTACTGAACATGACTTGTGATCTGGCTTTCAATGTGCCGCTCAGACACGTCTTCTACTTTTAATTGATTCTTTATCACCGATTTGGTTTTTCCTATTCTGAGTTTCCCTGTTTCAGTAAACATAGCAGTAGGTACTGGAGCCAATTCATAGTTTAGTAAATGGTAAATGTCAATTTCCCTAGAACTAGGTTGTAAGCCAATCACTCTTGAATAAATCAGATTGATGTCATACACTTCCGTATCTGCAACGCTAATGCGCTTTTTAGACACAACCTTGGTTTCAACCTTTTTAAATATTGACCCATACAAATTGTCCAGCCATGAGTTTTCAAATGCCATCATTTGGGTTTTACCAATATATATTGCTTGATAAACCTTAGCAGACATTGGTGCTATTGTGCAAGTCACAATGTTCACTAGACTGGTCGGATGCTGGCTTGGATCCAACGGATCAATACATTCTGTCAACTTTCTCCGAGGACTTGCATCTGCATAAATCCTCACTTGCTTTCTTCTTTGTGTTGTTCATCAGTGTCCACTTAACTGGCACTGCTCATTTCTCAAAGATCTTATTCCATCATGCTGCACCTATAATTCCCTTCTTGCCATGGCTATATCTCATTAAATTGTTTCTATGAACATGTCACTCCATATGGCATTCCATACCCCCGGAACATATGTCTCATGACATGCTCTTCTTTTAAAAACTTGTCTTGTGCACTTTCAGGCATTTTCTCCATTGACCTTAGATTATAGTGGCCGTATCTCTCGTAGTTAGGGTGTGCAGCGGCAAATAAGTATGGTAACACAAGCTTAACTGATGCCATGTGCAGCGGCCAATTATCTTCTCTTTCTGTTAGAACATACATCCTTATAAGAAATACAGCCTTAATCAAACAATCAACCCACAATTTAGAAGTACGACTGGCAGATGCTATGATGTTAAGATTCATTTCTAGATCATCAAATGTCTGAACATTATTTTCAGTGAATACCTTGCGCAACAATTCCTCTGTCACTATTCGTAATGCCCGTACATTCTGTTAATATTTCTTCCCATTTAGTAGTTTGAAGTCTACAGCAAATGTTGACTCAAGCAGCTCTTCCAACCCACTATTTGCCATAAGCGTTCTCACTGACCCCACAAAACTCACCAGGAAGTGCATACCACCGAGACATAGTATTACATCCAGTTACTGCTCTGGGTATGCCCAAATAATATTGACTGCAACTCTATATAGTTGTTGATCACCTGTAAACACAGTTAAGGTCTAACCATACTGTGATGATGATACTTTTGCCTTTTGTAGAGATATCATTATCTTGTTTGGGTCTGCAGGTTCCATATCTATAAGTGGCAAATAATCTACTTTTGTCTTGGGTCTGACTGTATGCCCCTGCTCTTGACACAACCGCATATTATATCCATTATATTCAGGACATGACTCTGTGGTATGTGTATCTTGAAGAAATCCAAAGTAAGTTTGCTTCGCATGATTCGCGGACAAAACCATTTTGGGCAGAAGTTTCAGTGGCAAAACCTTTATTTGTGCCATTTTTACTGGCATCTGTGGTTTCTTCAGTCCTTGAAATCGCTTAATTTCAATTTCATACTCTATCGGCTTGGCCATATCTGATTTTGGGTGTGCGTTTAATGGTCTGGCTAACATCAATGTCGTCTGAAGAGGAAGATCCTGATTGCATCATCAACATTGCCAGTGAGTGTGTATACACTTTACCATTATGGGACGAAATGACGGCGTCAAAGTTATCGACAGCAGTTTGGATCATACCAGCATTTCAATCGGAAATAGCGAATACATGCAGATTCTTGTCTTTCGTTGCACTTATGGCTGCTGATGTATTGAACTGAAGCACCTCGTCTAACGAACATTAATGTTATACTCATGCATCTGCTTTATCAGAGATTTTGAATTTCTCATTAGAACACCCAATGCAATTTGTAATGCAGTTGGTCGTTTCTTTTGTATACCAGTTATCATATTCCCTATCATGTAGGCAGGGTTACTATTGTCTAGCTTTGGAGACATCTTTGATAAAAAGGTACTCAGTGTGTCGCTCCCACAACTTGAAACCATTAGAAACATAATTAAGAATTATAATTAATTTATTTGTGTAGTCCCTGCTTACCCGATGTATATCAAACTGGTGTAAATCATTTTGTGCTTTACCAATATGTGTACATGTACATGAAGTTTGTACCTATTGTATTATGCAGTACATTTGTATGTTAATTATAGTTTCTTTGTGTAAAGGTAAATAATTCATGTAAGGGATTTTAGTGGATAATATTGAAAGGTCTTTACAAAATGCCATTCAGAAATACAATTAGTTCTGTTTGTATAGCATGACATTCTGATTCAATGTAGTGGAATGGAATTTTAACTGCAATTATTTGGATAGGCAACCATAGTGGCAGCCTTCTTGCGTATAATCTGGAATTTGATTTTGATTAATTCACTTCCAAAAGATTAACCATCATAACATCATTCTATTTTAAACTGAAAAGATAATTAAAAAAAATGCTGAAAATGGCGGCCATCTTGGACGCCTTCTTGGATTTCTCAAAAAACCCAAAGAAACCAATTTGGAATCATTTAGATTTTTTATCAGTAACATGTCCCCTAACAAAAAACACTTTAACATTTACTATATACCTCAATGTTGGATATATGCGGAAAATTGCGGTTTTCTGCTGGACTTATCTCCATTTCACTGTTTCTAAGCTATTCAATTGATACTTCACACATTTAATTTTGGGTCATTGCGTGAGGTCACTGACCACTTCCAGTTCTCTGACCTGTAATTTAACAGAATATGCTGCATTTTGGAAGAGACCTTACATTCTAATCTAAGAGCATATAAGTTATTTGCCCATGTTTCAGGTGTGATTTGTCGGCATCGGAAGTAGAGGCCTTGTACAGCAAAGGAAGCCAGGATGAGGCTTATGAGTCTGAAAAAATCTTACTGCTGGAGCTTAACAAAGCCCTTGACGCGGAAGTCACTGACCCAGCACTGTGGAGGAAGATGGCAGTTGGTGCAAAGGCAGCATTGACTCTATACAAAATGTATAGGCATAGGTTTCTCTGACTTCGTTAGGGGAATCAGTGTATATTATAAAGCATAATAATGAGTGAAGCACATTTTAATATGCCCGTTGCGCTTGACCGGATGTATAAAGGGAATACCTTTGGCGAGCGGATGGTGGGGCGGTTGTGTAGACTGCACATTTATTGTTTACTCTCACGTACTTGTACTGTTTTCATTGAATCTTATTGCCCTTTGTTTACTGGTATACAAAAAATGCAAAATTCACCTAAAGTATGGCATCCCATGGAGTCCGTTTTTTTTTCGTTTGGCGTATATTTCTGTCCATGACCTTGCTATTGAATGCATTTCCAGAATTATTGCCGTTACCTCAAAAAACTTTATTAGTTGGGTTATTCATATTGGGAATAGTGCAAGATAGGAGACGTCTTATTGCCAAGACAACACTGGGTCTTCAAGTGCCTAGTGTGAAGTACCTAGTACCGGTACACTGCAACTTGGTTGAACGACTCAAGTGAAAGACAATTTAGTAGTTTGGGGTTGAGTTAGAGATGGAACCTGCAGCCCTTGAGTTCTCGCGCCAGCGTTAAAACACTGATTGTCTCTGTGATTTGATTTACTAAAGGGTTATATGTGGAGTAACATGTTAACCCTTTGAGTGCTGGAACAGGATTTTGAAGGTTTTTGCAAACAGTTTGGATCCAGATGAGACGCCACAGAACGTGGCGTCTCATCAGGATCCAAACTGTTTGCTATTCTGATAGTATTCTTTGAAAAAAATCGAAGAAAATGCTAATTTTAGAAATTCAGCAGACGACATTTTAGCAGATTACAAATTACCCAGCATGCAAAGGGTTAAAGACATAAAGACATTCTGTAAATGAGCCTCAATCTGGCATTTAGCCCAGTTTTCCCATAATAAGGCTCAAATTACACATTCAAAGCCAGAAAACTAGGACAGTTCTGCCTATCTTGCGGAGGACACCTTCTGGCATACTTGATGAAATGCTTTTTGTTTATTTCATGGTCATACATATATGTGATCAGGTACCTTTTTGTCTTACATTTAAGAGGGAGTGTGCATGCTTTTGATTTCATTTCCATTAATTTGATGTGTCACTCAAAATACAACTATTTGGAACAATTGCATATTTACAACTGTCAGATTTGATGCTTGATATAAGGCACATATTGAACAACATACTTTGAATGTTGTGTTTTTTTCTGAGTTTGGTAAGTAGGGTATGATGTACAAGTGTTGTGTTCCCAAGATGTATTTATTTTGGTTATAATAACTGATTTGTTGTGCATTATTTTTGTTGATTTGAATTCTGGTTTAAAAAAATCTTTTATTTTTTGGCTTCTTCAATCAATTACAATTAATAAATAATTGCTCAAACTTAATACCATCTGGAATGTAGAAATCATTAATATGTCTTGGAAAGTTACCAGTTCTACAGTAATTCCTCCTTTGCTCAATAGTTTTATCTCTTTGTTCATGTTATGCGTAATTTGTGGAATATTCAATAAAATTATTGGGCTTATCAGTCGCCACTTGTAGTGGTTTATTTTGCTCATTATTATACACAATTTGTGTTATTTTATTGTAAATGGAAACAGTCTAACCCTTTGAGTGCTGGAACCGGATTTTGAAGGCCATTGCAAACAGTTTGGATCCAGATGAGACGCCACAGAACGTGGCGTCTCATCAGGATCCAAACTGTTTGCTATTCTGATAGTGGTGTTAGAAAAATAAATCGAAGAAAATGCTAATTTGAGAAATTCAGCAGAAGACATTTTAGCAGACGACAAATTTCCCAGCATGCAAAGGGTTAATATACTGGCATTAACTGATTGTGCCTAAACATGCATAATTAAGAAAAGTGTATTTTGGTTCAGTGTTTTATGCATTTTCCTTTGTTTTAAAAGGGGCATTGAATATGTGTCTAGTTTCATTTTTTTTAAACATGTTTTGTGGTGTTATTAACAAGGTGAAATTGGATGCATGGATGCATGTACACACTTTCTATTGTAAACAAATGTTAAACCTGTACATATATAACACATATCGTTTTGGTTTTGATGGCAATAAATGATATTAGTTTTTAGATCTCACTTGAATTAAGACAAATGTTATCTTGCTATCTTGACAAAAGCACAATAATGACGTTTAAAAAAAACACACACAAATTACTCATGACACCTAAAAGATTATGATATCTTTTTTGAAGATAACCAAGTTATCCACTGGATAAGAGTTATCCAGATTAATACAATTGGCTACTGGAGTTTTGTCGCCAGGACTGAGAAAGATATTTAGAAATAACAATTGTTGGACTTGGAATTAAACTCCCCACGAAATCTTTATAGGCGTTATAATTTAATAGATTGCAATACTTAATAAATGTATAAGAAGCCTAACTGCACAAAAAGCATAGACGCTTTTAATAATAATTTATAATAATTATCCCCCGCCATAGGCGGAGGGATATTGTTTTATCCCCCGCCATAGGCGGAGGGATCTTGTTTTGGCGTTGTGTGTCCGTCCTTCCATCCGTCCGGCTTTTTTGTGTCCGGAGCCATATCTAGGAAGTGCTTTGGCAGATTTCATTGAAACTCGGTACGAGTATATATATGGATAAGAGGATGATGCACGCCAAATGGCATTGTACATCATCTATTAATAACAGAGTTATGGCCCTTTGTATCTTGAAAAGATGCTATTTACTATAGGCACTTTTGTGTCGGGAGCCATATCTTGGAAGTTCTTTGGCGGATTTCATTGAAACTTAGTATGAGTATATATATGGATAAGAGGATGATGCACGCCAAATGGCGTTGTACACCATCTGTTAAGAACCGAGTTATGGCCCTTTGTACCTTGAAAACATGCTTTTTACTATAGGCAGGTTTGTGTCCGGAGCCATATCTTGGAAGTGCTTTGGCGGATTTCATTGAAACTTGGTATGAGTATATATATGAATAAGAGGATGATGCACGCCAAATGGAATTGTATACCATCTGTTAATAACAGTGTTATGGCCCTTTGTATCTGGAAAAAATGCTTTTTACTACAAGCTTACAGCTGTCCGGAGCTATATCTTGGAAGTGCTTCGGCAGATTTCATTGAAACTTGGTTTCAGTATATATGCATAAGAGGATGATGCACGCCAAATGGCATTGTAAACCATTTGTTAATAACGGAGTTATAGCCCTTTGTATCTTGAAAAAATGCTTTTTACTATAAGCTTACATATCTTGCAAGTGCTTTGGCAAATTTCATTGAAACTTGGTATGAGTTAACTTCCCGGGCGTACATTGTCCAGGGTTTTCCATGGAAATCCATGGAAAATATTAGGCTGGAGTATTCGGACTAAGTTTCCAGCCTTTTCCAGCGTCAATATTTAAAAAAGGGTGGAAAATTGTCCATGGTATGTGGAAATAGCCTGGAATTTTTACCATGGAACAATGTCCAGCCTGCAAGGAAAAACCCTGGAATATTTTCCAGGGTTTTCCAGCAAGCATGGAAAAAATACCGTCCGAA
>VMBQ01000074.1:345244-358846 GCA_007657795.1 Dreissena rostriformis | reverse complement strand
ATGATGCACGCCAAATGGCATTGTACACCATCTGTTAATAACGGAGTTATGGCCCTTTGTATCTTGAAAAGATGCTATTTACTATAGGCACTTTTGTGTCGGGAGCCATATCTTGGAAGTGCTTTGGCGGAATTCATTGAAACTTAGTATGAGTATATATATGGATAAGAGGATGATACACGCCAAATGGCATTGTACACCATCTGTTAACAACAGAGTTATGGCCCTTTGTATCTTGAAAACATGCTTTTTACTATAGGCAGGTTTGTGTCCGGAGCCATATCTTGGAAGTGCTTTGGCGGATTTCATTGAAACTTGGTATGAGTATATATATGGATAAGAGGATGATGTACGCCAAATGGAATTGTATACCATCTGTTAATTACGGAGTTATGGCCCTTTGTATCTGGAAAAAAATACTTTTAACTATAGGCACGTTTGTGTCCGGAGCCATATCTTGGAAGTGCTTTGGCAAATTTCATTGAAACTTGGTATGAGTATATAAATGGATAAGAGGATGATGCACACCAAATGGCATTGTACACCATCTATTAATAACGGAGTTATGGCCCTTTGTATCTTGAAAAAATGCTTTTTACTACAAGCTTCCGGAGCTATATCTTGGAAGTGCTTCGGCAGATTTCATTGGAACTTGGTATGAGTATATATGCATAAGAGGATGATGCACGCCAAATGGCATTGTAAACCATTTGTTTATAACGGAGTTATAGCCCTTTGTATCTTGAAAAAATGCTTTTTACTATAAGCTTACATATCTTGCAAGTGCTTTGGCAAATTTCATTGAAACTTGGTATGAGTTAACTTGGTGTGAGTGTATATATAGATAAGCAAAAACCCATCACAGGTACAAATGAGTTAAACAAAAATTGACAAAAGGCACAACCCTTCACTTATACCTTTTCTTTTAGTTCTACCCCCATCCATGAACAAATTTTATTTGGCGGGGATATCAATTCAACGAGTTTGCTTGTTACAATGTTTTGATGAATCGTTCATTTCTATAAGCTCACCATGAGCTTTTGTGAGTGCGTTTTGTCAGTCTTCGTCATCAACATTTATCTTGTGAACACTTAAGATACCACAATTATTGTCCAATCTTGATGAAAGTTGATCAGAACATTTGTCCCAATGGGATCTCGGCCAAGTTTAAAACTGGGTCGCATGGGGTCAAAAATTAAGTCACTACGTCAAATTACAGAAAAAGCTTGTGAACACTTTAGAAGCCCATGAAAATTGCATTGAAGATTTGTTCTAATGATATGAAAATGGCTAAGGCCTGTAAAACATGGAAGCCCAGGGGTTAGGCAGTTTTCCTTATATGGCTAAAGTGAAACCTTGTGCATACTCTAGGGCAGTTGTCAGTTTCTTGCAAAAGTAAATACATATTGTGCGTGTGCATGAGGTATGTTGACATCAACCTCATATCGGTCATATTTTCTAGTTACATCCTTCCAACATGAGTTAAAAAGCTGCAAATTCATATGAATTACTTATTATTCACTTGCATTATGCTGATTTATAATGGCATAATTTGTGCTGTTTTCCATAAAAGTAAATAAGCTACTACAACCGAAACTGAAATATAAAAGTCGAACTAATCGTGTTCACTTTACCTACTTACATTTTCTTGGCCAAGTTTTCAAGTTTCTGTCTTGAGCCAGCTCCCAATCATAAGTACTGTATACATGGAGCAATGTACATAGTAAGTACTGTATACATGGAGCAATGTATATAGTAAGTACTGTATACATGGAGCAATGTATATAGAAAGTACTGTATACATGGAGCAATGTACATAGTAAGTACTGTATACATGGAGCAATGTATATAGAAAGTACTGTATACATTGAGCAATGTACATATTAAGTACGGTATACATGGAGCAATGTACATAGTCTAAGTCATTAAATGATGACAAATTTTATTTTTTGCAGAAATTACTTGGGTCTACTCAGAATCCATTAATTACTTCTAATTATTTGGACTTTGAAATTGAGTGAGAGCATTTTACATTTCAAGCATGTTTTCACAAAAATACATATAGGATATTTGTTGGAGTCCGTGGAATATTGATTTTAATTCACTCGTGATCATAGAAAAGAATAATTTCACGAGTGGTGCATTCCACCAAATACAACCCATTTGCTTTTTTCACCATTTATGTACATAGTANGATGGTGTACAATGCCATTTGGCGTGCATCATCCTCTTATCCATATATATACTTATATCAAGTTTCAATGAAATCCGTCAATGCCATTTGGCGTGCATCATCCTCTTATCCATATATATACTTATATCAAGTTTCAATGAAATCCGTCAAAGCACTTCCAAGATATGGCTCCGGACACAAAAGTGCCGGACGGACGGACAGCCGGCTGGACGGACAACGCCAAAACAATATCCCTCCGCCTCTGGCGGGGGATAATAATAATGGGAAAATGTACAATAACACTATATGGAAGCTATACACTGTATTTAAAGACCATGATACAACAATTTGTAATATGAGAATTTCATGAAATAATGAAACGTAAATCACACATCAATAAGACAGAAGCAAAATGATGACTATATAATTATAGTTTTTATGTATAACAGAAGACAATAATGGAGGAGGAGTGTTGAACATGTATATCTGTACAATTTGAGAGTTAATACATAACTATATTATTTTATCATATTAAAGCTTTGATAAATTAATGAGTTGGTGCAGAGAATATAAGACAAAATATTACAATTCACACATATGCACAAGAAAAGTACAGGCAATACAGTCAAGACATAATAAAATGTTTCTAAACATTTACGAATGGGTATGTAATATTTTTTTTCTTACATGATGCTTAAGTTAGTTAAAATTGAAAATCACTTTGGAATTGATGGCCCAAAATTGCTCACCTGAGAAGAAAGAATGACCACCACCACCTTAATTGAATGTAGCTCCACGATGGCCCAAAATTGCTCACCTGAGCAGAAAGAATGACCACCACCAACTGATCTTTATTTAATTTTTCACAAAAATACAATTTCTGATGTATTTATACTGATTTTGGCTGAATGTATGTGATTTCTCACTGTTAGACGGCTAATGGAAAACATTCAATACATGACATGGACCCATTGGTAGATTGTCAAGCACTTTGTGCACAGGTGAGCTAATAATGCACATTTTTAACAATAACCTACACATAATAAAATCAATAGTGCATTATTAATCATCCCCAGTAATAATTAAAACCAATTCACTTTCAGGAAAACTTCTGACAAATGCTCATATTTTTAACTGAAAATTGCTTGACAAAACAGCTTGTGTTCACATTCATTATACACTATTCCACTCTTTCCTGACATGCAAGTAAACATGAAATGTAAATAAGTTACCGGTATGGTATGTAAGGCACCTTACCATTTTGGAAATAAGAGCAAAATATAAATTTAATTTTTACATTTTAAAAGTAAAATGTAAAAAAATAAAACATACAGTTCAAAGTCATTTTATGTGTTTCACGTATCAACCCGATCTGCAATGATTAGGAAATTCTGGTGATGTAAATGAGATGAGAGGGATGGCACAATGATGAGTTTCCCTAATCACTAAGATTGGTTACATCATCATAGTCGCGGTGAATAACGAGGACAAGGGTGAATTGCGATGATTCAAGGTGATTTTGCACAAATGCCATGATGAGTCAGAGATTTCGACTGGGAAACCTTATAGTTGTGGTGATTGGTCGCCCATATTGAACTCATAGGGCAGATATAACTTTGAGCTTACTGAAACTGTCGATACAAAGCCAATTTAAACAACTTCTTAAATCCATACACATAATTGAAATACCGGTATGTACGTAGGAATATATATTTTGGAATAGTCTCATCTGGATCCAAACTGTTTGCAAAAACCTTCAAAATCCGGTTCCAGCACTCAAATTGTTAGTTATCTCAGGATCCATGTGTGGATGGGTACACAGGCTGATAAACCTAAAGTCCTCTCTGGTTACACCCGTATTGGACTAATAATGCTGCCCACAATAATGTAATTACAACAAAAATTTATGTTCCCTTCTATATTCTATTCTTATACATGTTTAAATTATACTGATTAATACATTTTGTAATTGAACTTGTGAGTTCCATTCTAGTGTATATACAAATCAGATCTATAATTTTAATAACCAATATTATGCATTAACAATTTTTTTTGGATGGTTTATGGTTGATATGAAATAATACAAGTAAACACAACAGAATACGTATTCCAATCAACCATTAATTTTAAAAGGTTTCTGTTAGAATACACTAACAAGGCTACATATAAGCATGTATTGAGTTTATTGAAAAAGATTTTTGGGAAAAAAAGTTACTGTTTTGCCATTGTGAAACAGCCTGTAAGAGGCTATTTTTTTGAGCCAAAAACATCTCTGATAGTATACACTTAACTACCCACATGCTGTACTTGCTCTATATCTTCTGGTCATGGAGAAGGTAAGTCTTAACTTGTTATCATTAACACAATAGTCATTATACACTCACAGGAGAGTACACAAACATAAACACAAAATAACAAGCAGCAATGATCCTACTGAATAATGATATTTGTTACATACAGGCTGAAACATCTACTAGACAAGAGATTATTTTCAGTAAAGCACATTTTAAAAATGCAACAACACAAATAATATAAGGTAAAACTATCCATATGCCAATATAATACAATCTCAACATAACCATTTTTCAAAGCAACACAATTTATTCTTTAAAAGCATTAACATGATTATTTACAAACAATCATGTTCCATAAAATTAACAATATCAGTAACAAAAGAGCATATTCCATAGCATGATATGTATCAGCATTATCACTAACAATAAGTGTTGCAGAGTGTAAAGACTTATCATTTACTCAAAAGGTATAATACATACCAATGACTGTATGATTAACAATAGAACATATTCCATAGCATATGTATCATCATTATCACTAACAATAAGTGTTCCAGAGTGTAAAGACTTATCATTAACTCAAAAGGTATAATACATACCAATGACTGTAGACTTATCATTAACTCAAAAGGTATAATACATACCAATGACTGTATGATTAACAATAGAACATGTTTCATAGCATTAACCCTTATAGTTTATAATAGAATATGTCCATAGCATTAACCCTTATAGTTTATAATAGAATATGTCCATAGCATTAACCCTTATAGTTTATAATAGAATATGTCCATAACATTGACCTTTATAGTTTATAATAGAATATGTCCATAGCATTAACCCTTATAGTTTATAACAGAACATGTTTCATAGCATTAACCTATATAGTTTATAATAGAATATGTCCATACATGTAGCATTAACCCTTATAGTTTATAACAGAATATGATACATAGGTTTTACAACTATCATTAAAACATAAAATGTTCCGTAGCACTAACAATTTAACATCTATCATTAACAAGATAATATATTCCATAGCATCAACAATTAAACACATGTAACACATATTATAAACAACAGAACATGTTCAATTGCATGAAAAATGTAACATAAACAAACAGATTTTTTTTTAATTGCATTATCAACTATCAGTAAAAAAAGGAAAACTTTCATAGCATTAACCCAAATCATTAATAAAAGGACATAGCATTATCTCATATCATTAATAAATGTACAAAGATCATAGCAATAAAGCTATTTACTATTTACCTAAGGACAAATTAAAAAGGCTTAACCCTTTGAGCGCTGGAACCGGATTTTGAAGGTTTTTGCAAACAGTTTGGATCCAGATGAGACGCCACAGAACGTGGCGTCTCATCAGGATCCAAACTGTTTGCTTTTCTGAAAGTATTCTTTGAAAAAAAATCAAAGAAAATGCTAATTTTAGAAATTTAGCAGACGACAAATTTCCCAGCATGCAAAGGGTTAAAAAGGCTTAACACTTATCATTAACAAGAGGACAAAGAGCAAGGCATTACCACCTACAATTTCATAGCATTAACATCTTTCATTAACAAAAGACAAAATTAATACCGGTAGCATTACCACCTTTATTGATAATAAAACATGATTCCAAAGCATTAAGCTTAACACTAACAAAAAGAAATTTTATTGCATTAATTATACGATTAACAAAAGGACATATCTTACAGCATTTAAACACAAATATTAACAAACATGATTCTAAAACGTTGAAACTTAAACAATTCATCTTCAATAGGCCATTTGCAATATTTAATGTGATCGTACAATCATGTATTTATCAAGCAAATTAATCAGACTTATTTTGCTCCATTACTCGTATGGGGAATCAAAAATAGTCTGTCTATAATTCATTTAAGAAAGCAAAACACTAAATGTATATATAAATGCCATGCAAATTGATTGTGATGCCAGTTAGATGTGAGTGGAGGTTAGAACCAGATCATTACCTTGTAACCATTAACACTTAATGACATATTATTAAACAGAATCAATTAAATGGTCACCCTTAAAGTTTACATACAAATGAAAACCACAATGGTGTATTATAAAATGCTAACATTTTTTATAACAAGAGATGTGTTTGTCAGAAACGCAATGCCCCCTACTGCGCTGCTTTGAAATAAAATTTCTATTTATCATTTGGCAGGTATAGAAATTATCTCCCTTTAAAGCTTGTTACTTCCCTTGGATTTTGTTTTCTGACCTTTGACCTTGAAGGATGACCTTGACCTTTCACCACCCAAAATGTGCAGCTCCATGAGATACACATGCAAGCCAAATATCAAGTTGCTATCTTCAATATTGCGAAAGTTATGGCCAATGTTAAAGTTTTCGGACGCACAGACTGACAGACAGACTGACGGACAGTTCAACTGCTATATGCCACCCTACCAGGGGCATAAAAATTCATCATCACTGACAATTATGTAACACTTAAAAAAAAATAAAAAAAAATGTTAATTAATTTTTTCAATGGTAGCATTATAAAAACTGGTATAACATGTTAAATAAATAACTTAAATGATGGTGCTGACTGACATTCATTGGAACTTAATGGTCACACAATTAGAGGCAGTAGAAAAACGGACGCATCACACTCGTTAAACAACGCTACAATCTATGGAACACTGAAATGACTGGCTTTTCTCCGGCCACATAATATTGTCATTTAATTTACAATCCAGTTATATTTTTTTTCCCTATTCTGTGATACACAAATCAATTCAAAGCAATAGTTCACACAAAATGAGATTTTGTCCAATAATAATGTCCAATTTATATATGGTTACTGCATTTTAGTATCTGTGATATTAATAAATTCCAGATAAGTAAATGTGCCTGATCATCTTGTTTCTTATTGCATAATATGAGCTTACATGAATTGCTGAATATTTTACAAATTTTAAATAATCTTTGTTTTAAGTTTTATATGAATTCCTGACAAAAAATGTGCAGCTCAGCTAAACAAGTTGCATTTTTTTCAAGATGGTTTCCTGTTTGAGTCGAAGTTTGATGGTTTAACAAAAGACATATGTTATAATTTACTCCTTTTAAATATGTAATTTTTTGTTTGTTTGTTGGATCCTATGATCCCTTTGTATTAAATTATCTCAAATATCATGTATCACACTGTCACATATGAAAATCTGTAGTCGAGTCCCTTAAGACTACATTTTAGCAGACGACAAATTTCCCAGCATGCAAAGGGTTAAACAGCTTTACGTGTACCCAGGATTGTACAATTAATTTTAATTGTTTGTAGAAAACTATAGTACTATATCAAATGAATGAGTGTTTTGTAATTTTCTGTCATATAAAGTATATTTTTTTTATAAAACTTTACAGATGAAAGTTTAAAAATAGGTTAATATTGTTATATACTAGTACACAATTCATTTTGTACATCAAAAACTTAAAAAATAGACACAATACAATTATTAAGTCAATAATTTGGATAAAATCTGCACAATAATAAACATCTACATTAAAAAAGTAACTGTATATTTTATGCACTTAGTTATATATTGATATAAATATATAAAGCCATGAATGGCTAAATGTCCACCATTTGAGTTAGAATAACAGTTTAATGTCTGGAATCGAAAAAGTAAAATAAGAGCCATAGCGATATTTAAACATACAGGTAACCGGTTAGAGTAATAACATTATTTAAACCTGGGTCCGTACGTTAACATCGCTCACCCCGACAGAAAGCGGTGTTAACGGTTCCCAACAGTAGAAATCATTTTGCTGATGAAGTCCGTAGTACACGCGTGTAATTTCACAGTCTAAAACTTATCGGATTATTATTTAAGCCTGTTGTTGATAATGAAGATAAGTGTTTAATATTTCAATTTGTTTATATTGCACATGACCAGTGCATTTATAGATTACCTTCACACATATGTAGATCCCAAAAGTTGATTGAAACTTATAAAGGTAGTGGAATGTAACCTCATTGAGTAGCTTTAACAAAACTAATTGTACAGAAAGATTAAAATACTTTTTAGATTTAAATCCTAGTTCTATAATATACATATAATGTAATGTATTATGTATATAATTAAGTAAGTTTGTTTATCTGAAAAATAATAAAGATATATTGTTAAAACATCTTGATGTAATTAAATATAAAAAAGAAGAAGAAAAGAACAAAAAAAGAAGATAACCAATGTGCTGTTGCATATGTAACATTTGGCCCTCAGAGATTTTGATTTCAGGCATGATTATATGAGTCACGTTCTGTGAAAATTGGGCTTAATGCATGTGCGTAAAGTGTCATGGAATTTCTCGTTTCATGGAAGTCTCTTCTAAACGAAAATCCACTTCAGGCGGAAAGTGTCGTCTCTGATAAGCATGTGCGGACTGCAAAGGCTAATCTGGGATGACCCTTAACGTCCATTCATTTAGCCCAATTTCGCAGAACTCGGCTCATAATGTATCCAGGCTTAAAAAGTCTCCTCACTGTGATGAACAGATGATTGCGTGCTGGCTGCCGCCAGGTAACTCCCGTAGACGTTACGACTTCCGCCGTGATACGAGAATTGTTCGAAGTACGGAAGTTCGCCATTCTCTGCGATGGAGCGTAACGCTTTGTGGTTGTCATGGAAACCGCCAACTGGAGACAGGTCGAGTGACTCACGCGCAAACTCGTCGGGAATGTACTTCGTGTCCCAGGCGTTGCTCACGTCCGGTTTCCAGGGAGGAGTAAACTGAAATCATGATGCAATAATATTAGGATAAAACCTGAAGACTACAAGAGCCTCGCTCTGGATTAACCCTTTGCATGCTGGGAAATTTGTCGTCTGCTAAAATGTTGTCTGCTAAATTTCTAAAATAAGCATTTTCCATTCTTTTTCAAAGAATACTATCAGAATAGCAAACAGTTTGGATCCTGATGAGACGCCACGTTATGTGGCGTCTCATCTGGATCCAAACTGTTTGCAAAGGCCTTCAAAATTCGGTTCCAGCGCTTAAAGGGTTAAATGCATTTGCGTAGTGTTGTCTCAGATAAGTGCAGTCCGCACAAGCAAATCAGGGACAACACTTTCCAATTTTAGGATATTTTTCGTTTACAAGAAGTCTCTTCTTAGCAAAAATCCAGGAAAGTGTTGTCCCTGATTAGCTTGTGCAGACTGCACAGGCTAATCTATTAAGCCACATGGTCCCAAAGCCCTGCTCAAATGGACTTGTGTATTAGCTTTAACCAGGGCTTACTCTGGCCTTCGGAAAATTAGCCTATTTTCGATAAAGACAATTGAACCGGTGATTGGCTACACCTTTTTGCTTTATACAAGAGGCCAAGATGGCCCTAGATCTCTAACCTGTGTTATGGGGTGTGGCCAGTTTTGAACAACCCCAGGGGCATGTTTTCAACAATCTTTGTACAAACCACTAAACAATTAAACACAAGAAATATTTTACCCCTGACCCTTGCGGTTTCAAAAAAGATTTGTTATATACTTTATGACTCTATATAAATCATGTCACGACTGGGGTGTGGTAAGTTTAAACCAGAGGGTCAAGATTTGAACACAATTTTTTAAAGACCCACTAAACCATGTTACATACCAAATATTTAACCCCTGACCCAGGTCCCAGGTTTAATAAAATAAGAAATTTGAAGTTATTCACTATACAAGTCTACATAAATCAGTTTACCCATGGGGCATGGCCAGTTTTGACCCCAGGGGCATGATTGAACCCACTTTGTGGATGACCACTAAACAATGTTAGACAGTAAGTATGAAGCCCCAGACCCTTGTGGTTTCAGACTTTATTTTTAAGTTATTCACTACCAGTATCTAAGTCAACATAACTCCTATGGCAACTGGGGTGTGGATTGGCATGATTTGATAAAAGTTATTTACTATGTAAGCTTATATAAATCATGTGACCCCTTGGGCATTGCCAGTTGTCTCAAGGCCATGATTTAAACACACTTTGAAGACAACCTCTTTGCGATGTTACACACCTAATATTAAACACTAATCCTTGCTGTTTCACAGAAGAAGATAAAGGTATTCATAAAAAATAAATCCATATTAATCAGGTGACCCCTGGGGCATGACAAGTTTTGAACCCAGGGGCATAATTTGAAAGTTTTGTACAGGACCTCTATCAGATGTTTTACACCAAATATAGAAACAATGGAACTTGTGGTTTCAGAGAAGAACATTTAAGTTATTTCCATATACCGGTATGAAGTTATAAACATCATGTGACCCCTGGGGCGTGGCCTGTTTAAACCCCAGGGTCAGGATTTGAACAAACTTAGTACAGGACCACTAGAAAATGGTATACACCACATTGTATTTAATCAATCTTTGTAGAGGATAATGTTAACCCTTTTAGCGCTGGAACCGAATTTTAAAGGCCTTTGCAAACAGTTTGGATCCAGATGAGACGCCATAGAACGTGGTGTCTCATCAGGATCCAAACTGTTTGCTATTCTGATAGTATTGTTTGAAAATAAAATCGAAGAAAATGCTAATTTTAGAAATTCAGCAGACAACATTTTAGCAGACGACAAATTTCCCAGCATGCAAAGGGTTAAACACCAAATATTAAACCTCTGAGCTTTGTGATTTCATCATTTTTAAGTGTTCACTTTAACAATCTATTTTTAGCTCTGGTAATCCATGCAGAAGACCAGAGCAATTTAAATAACTTTGAAAGAGGGTCACCCAATGATCATTCCTAAGAATTTTAATGAAAATTTGCCAAGCAGTTTAGGAGATCATGTTGCTTGAAGCAAATTGTTGACGACTTATGACTAACGACTGACACATGAGGCAGGAGGGCCACCTTCCACAAAAGCTAATCTTCTTGCTCAGATGAGCGAAGAACACCATTAAAATTCTATATTAATAATATAATCTATGATATACAGTAGATTTGCATACAGAAAATTTTGAGCCAGGGGGAGCCCTGTATATTTCAGCTTCATTGTATTGCAAGCCATTGGCGCAAAGAAACACTCTTGAGTTTGTTTCCTTGGAAAAATAAGTATGTATTGTCTTTGAAAAGATCCTTTGAAGGCTCATTGGCTGTCATGATGGAGCCCGGGCTCTCTCAGTCACAAGACTGACAATACATCCATAGCATTACTACAAACTTGTGTTCATATACAAGAGAGCCATGATGGCCCTAGATCTCTCACCAGAGTTCAACAGTTTTAATATGGGGCTAAAAAATCTACATGTAAATGCAGCCTTGTCTAAATTCAAGACAGGATAAGTTGATTCCAGTATACTAAAACGAAGTTGCTTTCATAAAATACAGGGTATAACCCAAGGACATCGGGGCTTCAAGTTTTAATCAAATTGCTATCAAAATGTTGTGAACTGTAGAGTTTGCTCTGCCAACATTGAATATTGTATGATACATAAAAAATAGAGTAAGATTTGCCTAATACGTACTCAAATTTTGGCTCATCTAAAATAATTGTGCTTATCGATTTGTCAGCGGTATACTGAAAATAGGCATAGCATTTCGTTGGTAAAGTGTAATCAGGAATTTCAGTCAGCATGATGGTCATTCATGAGGTTTGACCTTGTCCTTGACCTTGTCGTTTTAAACTTTGTTGAACACTTGAATTTGTGTTGCTTTTTTAACTTGAAGATTGAATCAGATACATTACATCCCTCGTTAGAGGCCAGGAGCATAAACAGGTACCGAAAATATACACGCACTAAGTGTGCTTATGAGAAGTCAATAATGTGTGTTGTTGCAGAATTGCCCTTGGTTGATAAACGATTCTGACGTGAAGCCAGGAAATGCATTTAGTGCAAACCCTTGTACAGAAATTACAATTAACTCAAGGCTCAGTTGCCATTTTTCAAACTTAAAGGGATAAATAATTTCTTAAGGGAGAAACTGATGATAAATAATGCTAAATTTAATTATATTTGATGCGATGGTTAAACCCCCTATAAAGGTGACAAATCCAATTATTATGCATATAAAATGGTCTAATTTTTACCGGATTTCAGTTACTCTTGCATAAAAAATGCTAATAACACAGCTTAGGTGCAACGTTGTCAAGAATTATGGAAGATTTACCCGTTTCATAATTGGAAGAAATGTTTACAACTTTGCAACTAACGTGGTGTGTAGCCTCAAAGCGGTGACGTTTGCTAAAAATAGCCGAAAGAAAATTTAATTTTAATTCTATTTTAAACAACTTTTTACCAGCAGAGAGTAACTTATCAGATCATTACAAACGTTTTAACCATTTAGAAGAGACCTACTTTGCGAGTGATACTGGAAAACGTTGAAAATCAAGGATATATTTTTGGTGACCGGAGTCACTTTCACTTTCCTGAGTAAACAGCGATGTAAACAAACTGATTGTTTGTAAACACAATTGACTTGGAGGACACTGTATTTTGAGCTCAAAACAAGTTGCTCATTTTTGTATGGTAATGTCCAATAGCATATATATTTTAAAAAAAATATAACCTTTATAAACAAAATATGAACAAAATATTTAAAAATCGGTAAATAATTACAGATCGTCACATTTATAGGGGCTTTAAGGACACTTGCATAAATTATATTAATTTACTAATTTTGCAGTTCTGGATGTTTTACTTGCATTTCTAAAAGAAACAAACATATCTGTAATAATTTATTTTTACTTTTAGGAGAAGACCTTTAGCTGAAAATGGTGAGGATGTTGAGATATCTTTAGTTTCAATTGATAACCCATCTTTTCTGGAGAATAAAACTAAAAAGCTAACTTTCTCCTTTATTTTGAAAAAAAACTGTTTGGCCTATGAATACCTAGTTGGGCCTATGACTTTGCTAATGGCATATGTTCTTAAAATATAATTTTGCAGACTGTGAAGAACAGGTTTTTAGTGTCTTTGCAAGAATTTTTTTGAGTGGGATATGAATACATGACCTTCCGATGGCTAGGTTGAGAGCTTATACACTGAACACTTATCCCTGAAGGGATCCATAACATTCAAGTAACCTTATAGTCCTACACTCCTCACTCCGTCATGTAACCTTATAGTCCTACACTCCTCACTCTGTTCTCCATAACATTCATGTAACCTTATAGTCCTACACTCCTCACTC
>VMBQ01000074.1:260924-344628 GCA_007657795.1 Dreissena rostriformis | reverse complement strand
GATTGTCTCGCCATTGGCAACAAACAGCTGTAACCCAAATTTAAACAAGCAAATTCGTTGAATTGATGTCCCCCGCCAAACTAGAGCTTTGTCACAGTATACCCCCACATGCTGCATTGACACAGAATATATACAAAGGGCCATAACTCCGTTATTAACCCTTTGCATGCTGGGAAATTTGTCGTCTGCTAAAATGTCGTCTGCTGAATTTCTAAAATTAGCATTTTCTTCGATTTTTATTGAAAGAATACTATCAGAATAGCAAACAGTTTGGATCCTGATGAGACGCCACGTTCTGTGGCGTCTCATCTGGATCCAAACTGTTTGCAAAGGCCTTCAAAATCCGGTTCCAGCACTCAAAGGGCTAAAATGAAAATGTATGCGCTTAAACGAAAAACAGCATAATATTACAAAAACATTGTCATAGCACTTTCTACGTGTGTATGCTTAATAAATATATATTACAATTAAAAATTTATATATAAAACACTACCTGCAGTTCCAATAATACTTCACAGTCTACCCGACATTGACATGTACAAATATTCCCAATATATAAGGTAAAATCTTAATCATAAACCAACACCCTGCGAACCATCTGCTTTATTGAGAAACGACAATGCAAGTATTCATGTCTTGAAAGAAGTTGTACAAAGTTAAGACAAACAATAAAATCTAGGTAGCCTCCTAGTTTAGAAATAACAAAATAACAAGGCCATCAATATATGCCTCCCAAATAATGAATCTAGGTGTATAAAAAAATGTAATGGCAAAACGATTATATATGGCAACTGTTGTCACAAATGTAAAAAAAATACATGTTTTTTGCATGAACAATCTACTAACATGTAGAAATCATGTGCATCTTGCACTGTACTTGATTGATTGAATCATTTTTTCTTTGGCATATCAAACATTGGAACACATCATTCGAAAAAGGCCCGTTTCAATCTTCAAAACAAAGAACATAAGATTTTGGGTCCGTCTAGCAGAACAGTAGAAATACCATCTTTATGTGCATGAAGAATGTATATATACGAATAACAGTAGAAATACCATCTTTATGTGTATGAAGAATGTATATATACGAATAACAGTAGAAATACCATCTTTATCTGTATGAAGAATGTATATATACGAATAACAAAACAATCTATGCCATCACAGAATATGTATAAAGCCAAACTCTATTAGTTTTTATGATATGAAATTGAAAGAGACAGAGCCGAAAAATCGCGTGATTAACATGTGACTGTTTCCATAAACCTTACTTCTTAAAAGATGTTTATATACCATTACAAATTCGAACCCGCTTCCACCAAAGTTATTCTTAACAAAATGTTAGAAGTAAAAAAAAGATCAGTATTATAACGTAATTGAGTACAAAAAAAGCTACTGCATTTATCAAATTGTACAAAACTATACATCTACAGACTATATTCTAAGTATTTATCTAAGATCATGATAATCCAAACATAAAAAACACTCTTAAGATAAAAAAAAATGACACCTAAATAACTGGCGTTAAATTTCTGAACAAACCTAACAGCCATAAACAGAAATCTCATGTTTAGCAAAAACATAATTTTTATATGATTTGAATGATTGAGGTGCACACACATATTCACAAACAAATAATTGACCTGTCAGATACAATAAAGACCACTGGGTTTAACAATGAAGAATGTCCATTGTACACGGAAGCCCCTGCTTAATGCTTCTGGAAACATAAATGAGTGTTGAGTGGACAGTCATTTAATGAATTTATTAAAAAATAAATAAAAACAAATCATCAGTACAAAAATTAACAAAGGGCAGTAAATCTAAAAGAAAGGGAGCAAGTTTTATGGTTCTTGAGCACTGCATATCCCCCTCAATAAGATCTACATATCCATGAAGTTTAAAGTTGATCATCCTTTTAGTTTTCAAGATATGCTCCAGACAAAATTTTAATACAAAAAATAACAAAGGGCAATTACTCTGAAAATAAGGAAGCCAACATAATAGCTCTTGTAAGATGCACATCCATATAATGAGATCTATCTCCCTTTTATGTTTCAAGTTGATAACTCTTTTCAGTTTTCAAAATATCATCCTTACAAAATTGAAGTACAAAAATTAACAAAGGGAAACAACTACAAAACAAGGGAAGCAAGAATTATGGTTTTTATGTGCTGCACATTCCCTTTATAAGATCTACCTACCTATAGTTTTTGAATATGCTCCTGACGAACATTAAAAGGGCAATAACTCTTAAAGTAAAGGAGAAAGGGTTATGGTTCTAATGCACTGAACACCCTCTAAATGAGGGTCTCCTACCTATTAGATTTTGAGAAATGCTCTGGAAAAAAACAAAAGGCAATCATTCAAGGCCATCAGATGAAAACTAGTAAACTTATGGAGCGGAAACAAAAAGGTGGGGACACACTGATCCAGTAATGGAATTACGGACAGTTCTGAAACAATATGCTTCCCTTTGGGGCAATAAAAAAATCAATTATAACAATCCAGTCTGCATTTTAGTACAACAATTATAACAATAATATTAACCACACACTACTTAGTGTTTAGTATCTTGACACTTATGTACCACAATATCTAACATTAAAGCTCAAGTGTTTTGAGTATGGTCTGCCATGTCCTCAACCACACCACACAATTCTGACGAGCGTTCCACACACTTACTATACATAATGGTTAATCTCAGCAATCTCAGTTCCCATTCAATCCTACATAGAAAGGGTAATCTGGTTATTTCTCACATTGTCACTGTAACAAAGTTCCGGTTCCCCTGCCATTGCAAATGGTCAAATATGAAATATGTCACCATTATCTGATTGCTAATCGCTGAGAAACATAGTTCCCAACCCATGAAAATTGAAGCCATAGGAAACACAAGTCAGTGATTGCTTTATCTTGGTGCAACAAAGTTCCCGGGGAGTGTCAAGACGTCCACTCAAAGCTCATGACACTGGACGCAAGGCTGGCCTTACTACCGTGATACGAGAACCGCTCAAAATATGGAAGGCCGTCAGCGGTATCCATGGTTTCCTCGTTAATACTCTCCAGGTGATGGGAGACAGTGGGTGGGGTAAGGGCCACTGGCTCGGCCGTAAATGTCTCGTCAAAGTAACGCGTGTCGGTTTCTGAGGTTACCTGGGGCTTGAAAGGAGGAGGTATCTGGGAGAGAAATGAAAAGGGGCGGATCACTCTCACGAAATCATGTTATCTGAGATTATGCACCTTGGACGATTTTCCTACAATTTGTTTTGAATTAATTGATGTTAGAAATCCTTGAAAGTGATTGTTTTTATTGAGCACACATTCACAAACTTGCCTGATAATTTGGTTTGTGCTTTATTAAGGAAAAATAATCAAACGAATAAATTCTTCTTAAAACAGATCAGTTTATTTCTCTTTTTTTTTCTAGAAACTAAAATGTTTTACTTAGAAACTTAAGTGTCAGATAAGCGCTGGGATTTGTATAATCTAAATACGCTCTGTTACATAAGTGTCCAAGGTACATATGATTCCACGCTGAACAGAACCATGATCTCGATGGGGGACTATTTTAGCACCAACAGCAACCCCTGAGGTTAACAAGCGAGTGGAGAAAACTGTTAAATGTTGAGAAAATAGTTTTTTGTGAAAGTTAATGATGGGGACTCATTCAAAAGGGGCATGGATGAATTTGAAACCATGATTCTGTTCATTGTGTTACACATTGCATAGAAAATACAATAAATAATATTCCCAAACCATATTGAAAACTAATTTATTTAGCACATTGCTGAATATAAAACAAATTTAACTTTTAATTATATATTTAGAATCTTTAGTAAGTTAATAATAAATTACCAAACACATTTTTTCTCACACATGCATACCATCTCAGAGAGTACATTGCAGATAATATGTATAATAGATAAGATGAAATTACTACACCATGCAAGTGCTTCATATGTTTCACTAATTACAATACATTGTGATTAAAATAAAAAAACAGTCATAAGTTATATGGAAATTAATTGCTGTAATTGTCATCTCCAATATCCCTTATTTACAAACAGCCACACAAAGTATGATTAAGACTTCAACTACTTACTTTTACACGACTTTAGAAATTAAAATATCATGAATGATATTACCGAAATTTAATGATATAAAATGAATTAAATTACCGGTCAATCAGATAGTGTTCTTAAATTCTTATGTAAACTAGTTAAATTTCAATAGACTAAAATCTTGTCATATATATTCAGATTATTTATAATGCACGAAGAGAAAATATCAGAAAACACATTCACCTTTTTCCTCCTTTTTTACATTCAAAATAGTTAAAAGCATGTGTAACATAACAAACAGAACATGACAAATTCTGTCTAAGCCTTTCAAAGTCAAGGGAACCTCAAACACAACTTAGGTTTTCAAAGAGATCTTGAGTTAGTAGGCCCAGGATATGCAGGGGACAGCAAGAAGTGGAATGAATGAGAAATGGATCTTTCTGGATAGGTGAAAGGCAAGTTTTGATCCGACCAATAATTTTCATTTGGATGTTTCAAATGCACTTTTGAANAAACTCATGCTTGTGTTTGCGATATATGCGATACCACTTGATGCCGTTTTAAGGTCAGGTCACTGTGAGATGTTTATAAAAACCTTAAACTGGAGTACTGCTGCTCCAACTCACTAGTTGAGCCAGCGTTATAGGAAAACTGGTCTTAATTCATGCGGGTAAAGTGTCGTCCCAGATTCAGGGACGACACTTTCTGCCTTTATTGAATTTTTCCTGAAAAAGAAGTCTCTACACAACATAAATCCAACCTAGGCAGTGTGTGGACTGCATAGGCTAATCTGGGACAATAGTACACTGCTGATGAAGGCCTAGATGTGAAGGTCTGATGCTTCAGTGTACCCTGCTGATGAAGGCCTAGATGTGAAGGTCTGATGCTTCAGTGTACACTGCTGATGAAGGCCTAGATGTGAAGGTCTGTTGCTGGTAATTGTTTGTTGATATTGATGTGAGTAATACATGATGTCTCACAAGTGAAATGATTAATCAGGAAGTCTGTGTTAAATGCTGATGAAGACCTGTTGCTGGAATACTTAATAAAAGATGATTATTTGTTATATATACCAGTATGCGTGGCCTATATATATGCTGTAATATTATTAAAGGTCATTGTAAATTGGGGATGAAGACTTTTTGCTGGAATTCTAAAAAAATCCTGATTTGTTCTGTATTTATATATTTTCATTGCAAGAATTACAGTAATAAGACATTCCATTAACGAGGGTGCTGATTAACATATTTTTCTGGAATAGTTGTTGCTTCAAGTAATGGTTATTTATTTAATAGGTGTATCTTTTTTTTACATATGGAAGCGAATGTATAATGCATTATGCCTTATGATGACCTTGTTTGAAAATCATGCCTTAAACATTATTAAGGATTATTTTTTCTACACTATCAGGTTATGAATTGTTTGTACCTCTAATGATAAGAAAGTCAATATAAACCGTGTGTGATGATTTATTCCTTCACTGAGTGGGATAACCATTAAGAAATAATTATTTACACTTTGGATGATAAATAAAATCATAAACTGCTTGTGATTATTAATTGTGTCGTGTTCTGAGACAACTGGGCATAATGCATGTGCCTAAAGTGTCGTCCCAGATAAGCCTGTGCAGTCCGCACAGCCTAATCAGGGACGACACTTTCCGCATAAACTGGATTTTCGCTAAGAAGAGACATCATTTAAACGAAAAATTCCATAAAAGCGGAAATTGTCGTCCCTGATTAGCCTGTGCGGACTGCACAGGCTAATCTGGGATGACACTTTACGCACATGCATTATGCCCAGTTTTCTCAGAACAAGACTCAATTTTTCTATTAAGTGAATTATAATTTTGGAAAATGAGTAAGTCTTGTATGTGAATTGTGTACATTAAAATACAATTGATACAATTCACAAGACTTAGATTTCTATGCTCATATCTTGTGATTTGGAGTATAACACAGTCCTGCAGCTGGGTCAGTTGGTGGTATTTTTATATGTTCTTATTTTAATTTTTATGCCACAAAATGTCGATATCATTGCATTAGCCAACTGTACTTTTTAATAAAATATAATCTTTCACAATCTGCATTTAGCAACTTAGTTTTTTTCCCGTACCAACTGTATTGTGATACTCACAGTTTATATAAAACTCGATACCATCTCTAACAAAATGTTATGAAAGGATTATCATGCATCAGTCATTCACAAAAGAAAATAATCAACCATGTTCACACCAAAGAATATTTTTGGGTGACCAATTCCACCTCNCTTAATAAAAGATGATTATTTGTTATATATACCAGTATGCGTTACCTATATATATGCTGTAATATTATTAAAGGTCATTGTAAAATGGTGATGAAGACTTTTTGCTGGAATTCTAATGCTTGATGCTAAAAAAAAATACCTGATTTGTTCTATATAGATCTTTTCATTGCAAAAATTACAGTAATAAGACATTCCATTAAAGTGGATGCTGATTAAGATATTTCCTGGAATAGTTGTTGCTACAAGAAATGGATATTTATTTAATAGGTATGTCTTACTTTTACATAAGGTAGCAAATGTAAAATGCATTATGTCTTATGATGACCTTGTTTGAAAATCTTGCTTTAAAATTATTAACGATGATTTTTTCTACACTAACATATTATGAATTGTGTGCACCTCTAATGATAAGAAAGTCAATATAAACAGCTTGTTATGTTTTATTCCTTCTCTAATTGGATAACCATTAAGAAATGATTATTTACACTATTTACACTTTGAATAATTAAAAAAAAAATCATTAACTGCTTGTGATTATTATTTTTTCTATTAAGTGAATTATAATGTTGGAAAATGATAAAGTCTTGAATTGTGTACATGTAAATACAATGGCTACAATTAACAAGACTTACATTTCTATGTTCATATCTTGTAATTTGCATTATAACACAGTCCTGCAGCTGGGTCAGTTGGTGGTATTTTTATATGTTCTTATTTTTATTTTCATGCCACAAAATGTCAATATCATTGCATTATCCAACTGTACTTTTTAATAAAATATAATCTTTCACAATCTGCTATTTGCAACTTAGTTTTTTTTCCCGTACCGACTGTATTGTGATACAGTTTATCCAAAACTCGATACCATCTCTAACGTAATGTTATGAAAGGATTATCATGCATCAGTCATTCACAAAAGAAAATAATCAACCATGTTCATGTTCACACCAAAGAATATTTTTGGGTGACCAATTCCACCTCATTGATATAAATATGTATATGTCTTTATGTATAAAAAACTGTCATTGTTGTGCAATACATTGGCCAATCCCTCTTGGCCTCTATTATTTTAAACATTTTCAAGTGATGTCAGTATTGAAATTTAACCCCTTTGCAATTTTAAGGATTGAGCTTACGCTAGTTTATATATATCCATGATTCACGGTCATGTTTATGTTATATTTTAGAATTCATGAAATACAAGTACATGTACATAGGCAACGGAGTGTTGATTTATTTGTTTCAAGGTGTGCTGAAAAGTTTATATCCTGTTCTGTTTTTCAATAACATTTTTCAAAGAAATAACAAATACCTGGTAGAAACAGAAGTAATTGACTAAATGTTTAAAAGAATATTGATGCAATAAATTAATATCAAGTGGCTAGATTCAGTTTTTAATAAAGTTGCATTTACCATATTACATGTATATGCCTTTTAATAGACAGTGTTACTATTGAAATAATCCAACACTTTCTTACATTACATCTGACTGTAGGATTTTGTCAAATATTTATGAATTTATATAAAATGTGTAAAAAACTTGTTATACATATATTTCAATATAAGTTAAAATAAAAGTTAAGAAGAACATGTGTTGAAAAAAGCGAAATAAGCCAGATATTTAAATCTGAAATCGAAAATGGCTGGAAGCCGAATTCGCCAGCATATATATCATGCATGTACAATGTGAATCTAAATTTAATTTAAGTGCAGATTCGTTCATACGACACAAAGACACAATTTTGTTTCCTAACAAATACGAGTAAAAGTGTCGGCATCGGCTTTAACCAGCGCTTACTTGTCTTTGCTGCGTTTTATGATATTTGTCTTCAATGTATAATTTGTCTTACATATTTTGTGTTATTGTAACATATTTTCATCAATATATTACAATTCAACACATATAAAAATCGTACAGTCTCACTTTAAACAACAGCAAAAACATATAGACCAGCCACTGACAATAAAATTAGTCAGAAACACATAATAATCCCAAAAATGTAAAGAAGTTTCAAAAAACTGTAATTGTGGCTTTGGTTAAAATAAATTAACACCTAAACTAGATGTGACTATACTAAATTGCGTTACATGCCAGTTCAACATTCAATTTAAAGGAATTTTATAATTTAAAAAAAGGAAATTACAATGGCTTTTATAGGGAATACCTTTAAAAATCTTGTCTGAAACTGCAAAGCCCATGGCTTTCATATTCAGTATATAGGATCATTGAGAGTTCCTCTACAAAATTGTTAAGTTTGACCCTAAGGTCAAAACTGGCCCCACCGGAGGTTTCACCAGTTTACCATAGACTTATGTCAGGATAACCTTTTAAGGTTTTCATGTCTGAAACTTCAAAGCCCATGATTTTCATATTTGGTATGTAGCATCATCTAGAGGTCTTCAACAGAGTTTGTTCAAATAATGCTTCTGGGTTCAAAACTGGCCCTGCCCGAAAATGACCAGTTTTAAAGTGACTTATATAGAGAAAACCTTCAAAAATCTTGTCTAAAACTGCAAAGAGGCATTCCTATTTGGTATATACCATCATTGTATGTTGGGCTGAACACGTGAACAGCTTAAATGACATAAATCTTCAATCTCAGTAAAGCATGCGACATACCTTAGTTCCCACATCCTTATTGCAAAATATTTGTCAAATACCTAGAATGTCTGATTGCACAAGCAGCCAACATAAACCATAAACATAAGCACTTAAGAAAATGCAGCAGCATTGAGGCTTAATCAAAACTCAAGCGCTGAAGTAAATGCGGCAACATTGATTCAAAACATAGTACACATACTAACGAAAATTCAGCAGCACTGAGTAAAAAAAAACATCATCTGAGTACACTGCTGGCATTTACAACTCCATCATACGTTTGCTAGATAATGTTTGACTCAATCAAACAAATTGCAATTGTGGACATTTTACAACTTCTTTGCGTATTTATTTCATCTTTTTATACTACAAACACATTGTATCACATATCAGTAGAAGGTTGCCATCTGCTTTATCTGAATGTCTTTACCCTATCATTTGTCTTGTTGTTAGAATATCTTTCCCATGTTAATCAATCATATAGCTAAGAAGCTATAGAAGAAGCTATATTTTTGATGAAAATGAACATCTAAACAAATGCACCCTCATCCTAGCTTTAGTGAAGGATGAGGGTCANTCGAAGCGGTCGCTTAATTAAAGATTTGGACATCAAAATACACTAAAATCAGCGGCTGCTGGTCGCGTAAGACAAAAGTCGCTAAATACAATATGAAAATATGACAATATGAGGTATTCAAAGTGGTCGCATAAGACAAAAGTCGCTAAAATTCAAGTGGTCGCAAGCACAAGATTGACTGTAGTCGATTGGCTTGATCCTTCACCTGTGCATTGGCCTTGGAAAGTAGATGACCCCTATTCAAATTGGGGTCAATAGGTCAAAGGTCAACGTCACTGTCACAATAAGTGTGAAAATTGTTTCTGATCAATAACTCGTCAACGAATTGACTGATTGGCTTAAAACTTCACATGTGCATTGGCCTTGAAGAGTAGATGACCCCTATATAAATTGGGATCACTAGGTCAAAGGTCAAGGTCACTGTGACATTTAAGTGTTAAATTGGTTTCTGTTCGATATTTCATCAGAGGATTGAGTGATGGGCCTTATATACATGTACTGTACATAAAACATAAGATTAACTCTTATGGTCAGTTTTGTTGCAAAAAGTCCTGTGTCAAGGCCCTGTTTGGGGGGCATATGTCTCCAACCAAGGAACTCTTGTGTTAATCTGTTTTTTTATCAGAGTTTTATTAGTTTGTTGCTTTTTTGTTGTCAGTGTGCTGCAAAGAACAAAAAATCATAAGGATAGTCATTGTCAGTTACTGCTTATAAACATCTTGAACACATAATGCACCCTCATCCTAGCTTTAGTGAAGGATGAGGGTCATTATTAGAGTAAAGCCGGAGGCTGAGCATGTATACAATAGCATTATGTTTGAAAATCGAGTCTACCCGACGTAATCCACAATCGAGTACACCGGAAGCACTATGCACATTTTTCATAATTCAAAGCCCAATGTTTTGTTGAAAAAACACAATGGGCGGGCAAAAAAACAGATATTAAATATAGCAGAACACATGTATGTGAAACAACACATAAAAACGTTGGGTGGGTGGGTGTATACATGCTCAGCCTCCGACGTTACTCTAATAATGACCCTCATCCTTCACTAAAGCTAGGATGAGGGTGCATTATTTTTCGTAAATGCCTTCGGCTTCACATGTATACAATAGCATCTTCAAAGAGCACCAAAACATTCACTCAATCAAACACATTTATTAGAATAAATGTTCATTGTCATTTAAATACCGAATCAGCAAATGACATATTTTCTTTGCTAATAGTATGTCTGTAATAAAACTTCCTAAAGTTCTTATTAGAAGACCAGTCAGCTGTACGTAATATCTTTTGTAAAGAGCAACCACTAACTTAAGCTTTAGATACAGATGCCCCTCTAGAAGAATGTGCCTTGAATTTATTATGCTCCCCCAAACAAATTTTTTGGGGGAGCATATAGTCTCCGCTTCGTCTGTCCGTCCGTCCATCCGTGTGTCCGTCCGTGCACAATTTATGTCCGGGCTATTTCTCAGCAACTAATNTTTTGAACACTCTTTTGTGGCCGATGTTTCAAATCTTGAAGAAGAAATCTGGCTTGCACACTTCAGTTTTTGTACACGTCGAAACATGGGGACTGTCCAACAATATAATACCCTTCTTTTATTTGCTTTTCATACTTATGCCTTGTGGGTGTTGACAATGCCTTTTCTAAAGCACGTAGAGCACTTTGTACTTCCAAAGTGCTTCTAGCTCCTCCTAAGAGCTCTTAGTTGGCGTGGGTATATAATGCTGCTTTCTCCAGTGTCCTCATTGCTGTGTGTGTAGGTCAGGCCAGGCTTTATGTGTTCAACTCTGATGACACTAATATCAACTGGATAAATATGATTTGAAACTGTACACCACTGTCAGTGGTTTGTAGAACTTTAGGAAAGCCTCTTTCAACTTCTCTGAAAAGATTTCCTTCCCTAAGGATACTCCAGTGTGATTTCTTGTTTGAATCCTTGCAACCTGTTGCCACCACCGTTTTAGTGGGCCAATAAACCCTTGTCTAGGGGCTGCATACGTCTCCGGCTTTACTCCAATAATGACCTTCATCCTTCACCAAAGCATGGATGAGGGTTCATTATTTTTCGTAAATGCCTTTGGCTTCACTTGTATACAATAGCATCTTTAAAGAGAAACAAGACATTTATTCAACAAACATATTTATCAGAATAAATTTTCAATGTCATTGAAATACAGCAAATGATATATGTTCCTTGTTAATAGTATGTCTGTAATAAAACTTCCTAAAGTTCTTTTGAGGAGACCAGTCAGCTGTAGGTAATATCTTTTGTAAAGAGCAACTGCTAAAAAAGGCTTTTGATACAGATGCCCCTCTAAACAAATGTGCCTTGAATTTATTAGTGTCTCTACCAGACAAATCCAAGACACCGCGCTACCATCTAGCAACAAACAGTACTAGTGGAAACAGATTTAAATGTAACATAAGAAATAAGGACTTTTCTTGACAACCATACACTTTCTGTTATACTCAAATAAAATAACAATGTATGCATAGCACACAATTTCTCGTCTTTATAGTGCTCAATTTTCAAATTATATGAATGTCCAATTCTGGAAAACCTATAATAACAGATTGCTTAACCTTCCAACATATAATCAATATCTATGGCAACTCAAGTTTGTGCCCTCGGGGCTGCTGCCAAGGAAATCAAAGCTACAACTTTAAGTAAAAAATGTCCATAATAACCATTTTAAAGGAAATAGTGAAACAAATTTCAAAACAAAAGTTACATCCCAAGTAAAAATATTCCGAGGTTAAGGAGACATTTTCATAAATACCCCTTTCATAAATCTGGTAATTAAATTACAGTTTACACACCATGTATTTCCCATCAATGGTAATGTTTGTAAAAGCATAGCATTATGCAAATTTATTAAATCACTGAATAGGATTTTCCTATTTGGAAAAAAATAAACAAATATGTCCACGCAGTAATTTCAGTTGTCTGAAAGGATTGTCACACCCGATACTGTTCCAAAGTACCCAATTCTGCCACGCATACTTTTACTGTTTTCTAGTTCCTTTATACCAAGATGATGTAATGATGATTGAAGCTATGTTGGAATCTTTCTTGTCGACATCTGGATGATATGATGGCTGAAAATATCTTCAACTTCTTCCCTTTAATGGTTGTAGCTCCCCGCTGTGAGGAGGAAATAGCAAATCTTTATGTCTTGGCAAGATTACAGGAATATCAGTCAAACATTTGAATCAAACCGGAAACCAAGACTGTACCGTATGAAAACATTAATATTGCCTTTTTAACTATGTCTTCTTTTAACTTATTTAATACCTTTGCACTCAAATTAAAAGAAGGAAATATGTATGGTTCAAATTCTCTCCAATTTAATGAAAAAGCATCATTATGATAAGAACCAGGTTCAGGGTACCATGATAAAAACTATCAATTTGTTTATTTAATATTGTAGCAAACAAGTCAATATTAGGGTAAAATAATTGTTTACAAACAGTCTGAACAATTTCGGTCTTAATAGTCGATTCAGAAAAGTTTCTAGAATAATATTCAGCAGTATATTACTTGAGCCTGGTATATAAATTGCTGAGAGAAATGTATCTCTCAATAAACACCATTGCCAAATATCACCAGACAATCTGTCCATATTTAATGAGGAAATCCTACCATAGCATTAATATATGCAACAGCTGCTACATTGTCTGACTGAACTTGATTATGAACTCCCATTTCTCCATTTTCAAAAGATTGCAGTCTATAACAAAGTGTCAACAATTCCATTAATTTATTGAATACAATGATTCTTTAAAGGTCCATCTTCCATTGGCATGGGAAATTGTGTTCATATCAACAGCAACACAACCTAAAAGGCTTGCAACTGTTCTGCACACAAAATTTACCACTCCTTGCCTAATAAGCTTTTCATTTTTTATGTGTTTGCAGGGTATGTTGGGGGTAGTGTGTTTGCAAGGTATGTAGGGGGTGGTGTGTATTTGCGAGGTATGTAAGGGGTGGTGTGTATGTGTTTGTGACTTATGTAGGGGGTGGTGTGTATGTGTTTGCAAGGTATGTAGAGGGTGGTGTGTTTGTGACATATGTAGGGGNTGATGTGTATGTGTTTTTGAGGTATGTAGAGATTGATGTGTATGTGTTTGCGAGGTATGGAGAGTGAAGTGTGTATGTGTTAGTGAGGTATGTAGAGAGTGATTTGTATGTGTTTGTGAGGTATGTTGAGAGTGATGTGTATGTGTTTGTGAGGTATTGAGAGTGTAGTGTGTATGTGTTTGTGAGGTATGTAGAGTGTAGTGTGTATGTGTTTGTGATGTATGTAGAGAGTGATGTGTATGTGTTTGCGAGGTATGGGGAGAGTGATGTGTATGTGTTTGTGATGTATGAAGACGGTGGTGTGTATGTGTTTGAGAGGTATGTAGAGTGTAGTGTGTATGTGTTTGTGAGATATGGAGAGCGTAGTGTGTATGTGTTTGTGGGGTATGTAGAGAATGATGTGTTTGTGAGGTATGTATAGAGTAGTGTGTATGTGTTTGTGAGGTATGTAGAGTGTAATGTGTTTATGAGGTATGTAGAGAGTGATATGTATTTGTGTGTGAGGTATGGATAGTGTAATATGTATGTGATTGCAAGGTATGTAGAGATTGATGTGTATGTGTTTGTGAGGTATGTAGAGAGTGATGTGTATGTGTTTGTGAGGTATAGAGAGTGTAATGTGTATGTGTTTGTGAGGTATGTAGAGTGTAGTGTGTATGTGTTTGCGAGGTATGTAGAGAGTGGTGTGTATGTGTTTCCGAGGTATGTAGAGGGTGGTGTTTATGTGTTTGTGAGGTATGTAGAGGGTGGTGTGTATGTGTTTGTGAGGTATGTAGATGGTTGTGTGTATGTGTTTGTGAGGTATGTAGAGGGTGGTGTGTATGGTTTTGTTAGGTATGTAGGGGGTGGTGTGTGTGTTTTTGTGAGGTAATGAGGGGGTTTTGTGTATGTGTTTTTAAAGTAATTATGGGGTGGTGTGTATGTGTTTGTGAGGTATGTAGGGGTGGTGTGTATGTGTTTGCAAGGGATGTAGAGGGTATTGTGTATGTGTTGCCAGGGATGTGTAGAGGGTTGTGTGTATATGTTTGCAAGGTTATGAGGGGGTGGTGTGTATGTGTTTGGGAGGTAATGAGGGGGTGGTGTGTATTTGTTTGCGAGGTAATGAGAGGTTGGTGTGTATGTGTTTGTGAGGTATGTAGGGGTTGATGTGTATGTGTTAGCGAGGTATGTAGGGGGTGGTGTGCATGTGTTTGCGGGTATGAAGGGGTGGTGTGTATGTGCTTGTGAGTTGTATAGAGGTCGGTGTGTATGTGTTTTGGAGGTAATGTAGTACATGAACGTTCCATTTTATCCCCCATCAGAGGCGGAGGGCTATTGTTTTGGCGTTGTCCATCCGTCCTTCCGTCCGGCTGTCTGTCCGGCACTTTTGTGTCCGGAGCCATATCTTGGAAGTGCTTTGGCGGATTTCATTGAAACTTGGTATGAGTATATATATGGCTAAGAGGATGATGCACCCCATATGGCATTGTACACCATCTGTTAATAACGGAGTTATGTCCCTTTGTATCTTGAAAAAATGCTTTTTACTATTGGCACTTTTGTGTCCGGAGCCATATCTTGAAAGTGCTTAGGCGGATTTCATTGAAACTTGGTATGAGTATATAAATGGATAAGAGAATGATGCACACCAAATGGCATTGTACACCACTGGTTAATAACAGAGTTAAGGCTCTTTGTATCTTGAAAAAATGCTTTTTTCTGTGACAAAGCTCTTGTTAGACAGGGATATCAATTCAACAAATTTTTTTGCTTGTTTTATCCACAAACACAATGGGCCGCTATTTTGATTTCAAGCTTCATTTGATTGACTTACTTTGATTCAAAGTAATGTTAACTTACACTAAAAACTCAACTGGATTATTGGTTTAACCAGTTTAACCAGTAACGCACTTTTATAGATTAAAAATATGTAACAAGATTTGTGTTGCATAATGTAAGATACTGGGCCGATTTTTAATGCGTTCTTTTATTTTTTAAATGTCTAAATACGCAGATACGCATCTTTTTCTGAAGCTCTGGATCTACAGTAACGTTAAATTATGATACCAATTTAAATGTTTGCTTGTGTTTACAATCATTGGATTTGATTTAATGTATAACATGTATTTTAATAACCATTGTACAACAAAATATCGCGTAAGGCGATATACCCGTGTTCAGTGCAAATACCCTCGTTCCGATTGGAATTTTATTTTTATATCAAATCTTTTGATAGTTCAGTAATTTATATTTTTAAGTTTTGTTGGCCTAATGCCGGTGTGGCGTCTCAATACTAGGTAACCACGCGCATAGTCAATGTTATTGCGGGTGTGTATGGAACTATCGTTTTGCGTGGTTAAACATGCTGTAAATAAATAATTTTGACATGGATTTAACCGGAATTAAATAAATCTTCAAAGGTAAATGGTTTATTGTTGTATTGTTTGCATTAGTTCAGAAACTTTGTTACTCGTTTCCGTAACCGCTCGATACACGGTAACTGGAAAATATACCGTCTTTTTGTTTTTATCCCCCGCCAGAGGCGGATGGATATTGTTTTGGCGTTGTCCGTCCGTCCGTCCGTCCGGCTGTCTGTCCGGCTGTCCCTCCGGCACTTTTGTGTCCAGAGCCAAATCTTTGAAGTGCTTTGGCGGATTTCATTGAAATTTGGTATGAGTATATAAATGGATAAGACAATGATGCACGCCAAATGGCATTGTACACNTCATTTAAACGAAGAAATCCATTAAAGCGGAAATTGTCGTCCCTGATTAGTCTGTGCGGACTGCACAGGCTAATCTTGGATGACAATTTACGCACAAGCATTATGCCCAGTTTTCTCAGAACACGACACATATGATTAAAACATCTGTTGATAATTTCTGACATACAGTTATGATAATTAAATTTACTTATACATTCCTATCATATTATTAATATTATATGTAATAAATTTATATCATATTGTTATATTGTATAACATAATATTTATGTTATAAGAAAAAACAATATACATCTGCTGTTACGTTACAAGTGGTTAACACGCTGTGTTCACGATTCGTCAGTGCGAATGCACAATTGGACACGTTATAGCCGGCGGCTACAGGAAGCGGCGTTTCGCTGATTTAACTGAATATCAATGATTTACTGACATATCTTAAGTTTTGAATCATAAAATCTTTGTCAGCTTCTACCATTAACTAATTTTCATCCAATCCATGTGATTGCATTTGTGTATCTTGCATTTGGCTAAAAAGCAATTGTATGCTTAAGAGCTTATACATGTTGTTGTGTTTGTTGTTATATCGCTGTAACAATTAATTAGTAAAAATTGGAGTAAACGTTTGGAATTCAGGATTTTTTTATATTAATTTGTCGGTTTTATTTATTCCTTGTGGCTGAAGAGCGTTGAGTCGCCTTATTCAGTGTATTTCTCAAAGTNGAATTAATCGATTAGTTCGAACGACTCCGAACATAATGCTATTGTATACATGTGAAGCCGAAGGCATTTACGAAAAATAATGTCTTTATGGTGCACATGTCCTCTTAAAAGTATTAGTTAAGACAAAACCATTTAGAGATTTTGTTTCAATAAATATCTTTGCTGTCTTGCAGTGACCTTGATTGTTTTTTGGTTGACAATGTGGTAACATTCCGTGAGTCGGGCATACCTTTTGTTTGTATACAATGCATGAATTGGTCTTGAGGCTGCGCAATATAAGATACCGTGAAGGCTCTACTCTTAAGCCAGCTTTAATGATCTGCACAGTAATTGGTTATTTATTATATGCAATTATTTAAAATAACACTTCATGTTGTGATTGCAATTCATTTGAAAACTCCAAAATATGAAAAATTTAAGTATTGTAACACACAGTTAATCTTTATACCGTTTTGCAACCACTGTTGAATTACAATATTCTTTACAGATTAATGGTTTGGTTTGTTCTGATTCATTTGATTTGAATGGAGGCATGTTGAACAAAAACAAAACAAAATGTCAGATAATTACATTTGATTTTGTTTTTTTTAATGACTCATGAAGACAATTTATCCTTGTTTTGGTTTCTTAGGAAGAGCTCAATTTTGAAGGTTTATAACAACTGATCCCAGATGGTTTGAACAAGTTGTAGACAGAAGGAAAAGAAAAACACAATAACATTAATTGTCTGTGATAAGCACACATTTGGATATACATCAGGATTTTATGAGTGTGTTTAAACATGAAATTAATGCAAAAAAATAATATATGTAGGACATTTTGTGTACGAACACTATCTAAAATGGATAAAGATTATACAATAAGAACATACAAAAGTAAGCTATGTAATATTGTGACAGGAATCGATCTAAAAAGGTAATATAATAATAATATACATCAGTAAGCTGTTGGCCTAACTTGAATATAAAATAAAGAAATAATATATAATGAAATAATATAGTTCATACAAATGTGCACTGTTAACCGAATTGGAATATAAAATTAAGTGTGTACAGTGAGATGATACAAATATAAGCTTTTGACATCCAGCATAGAGAAAGGATATGCAGGCACAATGACATCAGCCAAATGTTAGATATAGACAAAGGATATAGAGTAAACTGATAAAGATAAAAGATGATGGCCTAACTTGGATCTAAAATATGGAAATGATTATACAAATGTAAACTGTTAGCCTTACTTATATCTTAAATACAGTGTATGTAATGAGATAATATGCATGTGACCTTGTTGCAAAACCTGAACCTTACATAGAGAAAGTGATATTCAAACAGATGATACAGATGTCAGTTGTTAGCCAAAATCGGATCTAATATAGAAAAAAAATAAAAAAAATGGATATTAAGTAAAGAAAGAATAAACAATGAGATAATATAGATGTTACTTGTTACAGATTTGGATTATAATACAGAAAAACTGTACAATGTGACAGTACAATTGTAAGCTTAAATAGGATGTAACAAAGAGAAAGGATGTGTCATTGGATGATAAACATGCAATGGAACTTTGACATAAAATAGTGAACATATGTGTCGTGTTCTGAGAAAACTGGCCATTATGCTTGTGTGTAAATTGTCGTCCCAGGTTAACCTGTGCAGTCCCCACAGGTTAATCAGGGACGACAATTTCCGCTTTTATGGAATTTTTCGTTTAAATGATGTCTCTTCTTAGCGAAAATCCAGTGTAGGCGGAAAGCGTCGTCCCGGATTAGCGTGTGCGAACTGCACAGGCTAATCTGGGACAACACTTTACGCACATGCATTATGCCCAGTTTTCTCAGAACACGACACATATTCATGAAAGCTGTTAGCCTAATGTTGACCTTAAAGATGAAACAAACAAGGCATACACCTACTCTGACATCTTTCAAATGTAAGCTGATATACCTTTCATAAAAAAATTATTAAAATTATTTTATAATTTGAGTAACCATGGTATTTCAACCACCAATTAAAGTTTTCAACTATGGCTATTTTGAATTAGAATAAAGTTTGGATTTGACTGTTTAATTGGGGAAAAATTAAATGTGTTAAACTGTCACTTGTACAATTTATTAATATTGTTACGATTTGCATAAATATGTTTGAATGCAGCATTATCTTAAATTCCTTCCTTGTAATACATAATTAGCTCACCTGAACACAAAGTGCTAATTGTAAGCTTTTGTGATCAGTCTTTGTCCGCCATGTGTCGTGCACCGCCAACCTTTAGATGGTTCCCACTCTAGATGCCACAGTTTTGGCTTAATCTGGATGAAACTTGGTCTTATCTTAACAATATCTAGGATGAGTTTGAGTCTGTGTCAAGTGGAGTCAAAAACTCAGCAGAAAACCCTTGTAAACACTCTTCATTATGATTGTGGATCAAGTGCAGTATAAAAGTTGGTCATCAAATACATTTTTAGAAAACGCCTTGTTTACACTCTAGAAGTTTAATTTAAAACTCAATCTTGCTGAAACCGGTTCAGAATGTTTATCTTGACAATATCATGGTCAAGTTTGAATCTCATTCCATTGAATTAAAATCTAAATCAGCAGATCTAATCGTATACAAAAATTATTAACACTCTAAATGTGTCATTTGTGAACTTATTACATAGAGAATAATAGGTTAGTATTGATTATATATCAGGTTTATTACAATGATTTGAATAGTATGTTTCGTCTTAAACATATCTATGCCACATTTTAAAACTATGTCATGTAAAGTAAAAATGAAAGGTCACAAGTTAAATCTCCAACAATTGTAATACCAATTCAACTCAGGTGAGGCTCTAAGGTCATCCTGGCCCTCTTGTTTGGATTAAATATCTCAATTTTACAGGAATTATATATTTTTATAACTTCAATTATGGTTATGTGGACCTCCATGAATGAAGAGTAGTAATATTGTCACAACTGTTGTCTCCCACAACAGGACTTGTTATAAAGGAGCAATACAAACAAAAACGATAAATTGTGGCGAGACAGACGGTTCAAATGAAATAAGGCGGATAAATTGTCACTCAGATAAATCACAACAGCTTATTAGACAGAACATGATCTGCATTTTTTTTTGCATAATGTTATCTGTCATTGTATTGTCTTTTGCCTTTAGAATCTAATCTTTGGTTTTCTATTGAACAGGTAAGATTTGGGTTCCCAAACATCGCTTCATCACAAAGTATCAAGGATGGTTACTAAAACTACACAAATGTATCTGCTACATAATACGGTTTAAATTTTGCTTTTGCAAGTGATTTTTACTTTTATAGCTAGAACCTAAACTGAAATACATGTAAGTTTTTTGTGATATCTGTTTGATTGATACAAACAATATAAATGATGCAAGTTCCATCACAAGTTTTGCCTTGTTATTGAGGATTTACCAATTAAATATTTTTGTATTCATGGATAAAAATATATAACTTGCCATGAATGATCACCATGAGGAGCCTGCGGGTTGTGTGTAACACCCGTCAAGGGCACTTGCAGCCGTCGGCGTTCAAATTTAAAACAGTTTACTCTTTCTGTAATTTGTGTCATTCACCATGCAATTTAAAAATAACTTTGTACAATACCACCATAAGAAGACAATTTGTCATGTTTAAAATCTTACTCCCTACCTCAAAAGTCAAGGTCCACTTTTCCCTGTGGTTAATTCAGATTGAGTTTTACATTTTCAAATATTGTAGCAATGGTTATGAAAGGTATAAATATAGTGAACTAGTCATCAAATTGGCCACATGTCTTGCCAAATAACGAAATACTTGGGGAAAATATATTCGCTGTCCTTATTTATAGAGTATTGTTCTTCTGTACTACTGTAACCTGTTCAGCATATCGACAGTGTAAATTGTATAGAAGAAAGTACACGCGCATGCCTTATTGATAACCATAGTACTTGGGCACGGTGAACAGTTTAATATAATGCGCATATTAGTCTTCTAGCATTTTAATAGAAATGCTTTAAGAAAAAGCATTGATTTACCTGATATGATTTGAATGTTTAAGAATTGTCATTATAACAAATGGCAATATGTTAAAACGTAATACTGAAATTTCAGCGGCGAATTCGTTCATATATGAAATATTCAGTGCTTGTTAACGCATTAACCTTATTTTCATTACATACAAAAATAAATGAATTATACAAAATACACTTATAATTACTTCACTTTAAATATTGTTTTTAAAACATTTTAAAAATTGACAGTAATACACATATGGATATACCTTTGCTATGGCAAATTATAATTGTGGTTAACAATTGCACTATATCAATAAATGCATAGGGGTCAGACAAATTCATTTTTGCAAGCGAGATTGTGTCTAGTTTCGTTTCAATGTAGTTTCGTTTCAATGAATTATAAATAACCCCCAAAAATTGGTCTCAAGAAACATTCCCACTTTTAATTTTTTAGCTCGGCTGTTTTCGAAGAAAACCCGAGGTATTGTCATAGCCAGATCGTCGTCCGCCGTGCGGCGTCCGCGTCGTCCGAAAACCTTAACATTGGCCATAACTTGTGCAGTATTGAAGATAGCAACTTCATATTTGACATGCACATGTGTATCTCATGGAGCTGCACATTGTGAGTGGTGAAAGGTCAAGGTCAAGATCATCCTTCAAGGTCAAAGGTAAACAAAACTTTTTTTTTGGTTTTTCATGTGTATCTCATCGACCTGCACATTTTGAGTGGTGAAAAAGTCAAGGTCAATGATGAACTTCAAGGTCAAAGGTCAAAAAAACAAAATCCAATCACACACAGCCGAGCGTTGGCATCCGCTCGACGGTGCTTTTGTTAGCAATACTTGTTAGCTGTAACTTTGTACATGACATTCGAAATAAATTTAATAACGAAATTATATAAGTGATTCTTTTTTTAGTTGTCGAATGCTCTCCACTGCACGTTTATAAAATGGTTGCTATATTCTTATCCACACTCTGTTATTCGTTTTAATATTTGCATTTGCTATACTTCATATAATAATCAATGTTTTACAATTCATTCCATATGTACTACTTAAAGCTCTTTTAATAACTATTTCATGGTATATTTTATGTTGACAATATTTTTTATCAAGGGAAAGTGGGGTTAATGAAGAACAACTTACACAAGCGCAACGTGTTCAACTGTTTTATTTTAACAAATCGGTTAGACTCGTCTGGGTACCAGTTTTGGTGACCCACCAGCTTCAGTGAACTTTTAATTTGTGTGCTCTTATTGGCAATTCATTTTGCATATGATGACACACAACATTACAGTATACAGCTTAATGTTACAAAAATGCATAGGTTCACCAAAATAGGTACCGGTACCTAAATGATACTTATTTTAAGCAATATACTAACCAATGAACACATGATAATAATACATCCCCCCTCCCCCTTATCATCACAAAACAATATTTAAAAAAAAGATGTTTAAAGCCAGGATATAAAACAACTTTATTTATTTATTATTTTTTTTTTTATTCAATATAAGACATACAATGTATACATGTATATGGTCATAAAACAAACTGATACCGTGAGGCAGCAATAATGTTCAAAAACATGTTATACAAGATATGATAATATATACTTTTTGGCCTTGTGGCTTTCTTTTCATTAAAAAAAAGTAAATAGTTTATATGTATTTTTTCCTTTGTTTGTTTGTAATAGGTGTTTAAAAAAAACAACAACAGAATAATTGTGGATAAAGATGAGTTGCATAAAGTGGGTAGAAAGCAAACTGGACTTGTTATGAGAGTTTAATGTGTTTCAATTTTTGTTCAAACATATGAAGTGTATCATTGTTGAGGGCTATTTCTTTTTCAATTTGAATCTTCAGTTTTAAGTAATATATAAAATATTTCATTAATATTATAATGTAATTCACAGCGTTATTAACCTCTTGTATTTTGAATGTATTTACCCCTAAACTGATGTTTAAGAGAGATAGTTTAACATTTAATTGTTGTTTCTCTAGAAAGGTTGTCATTTGATTCCATAGAGATTGAATATGTTTACACTCCCAGAAAAGGTGTTCTATTGTTTCAATATGTTCACTACACATATCACATAGATTTGTGTTGGATAGGTTGCACTTAAAAAGATATTTATTTGTAGCTATGATTCTCTGGATGTATTTATATTGAAAATTTCTCAGTGTGCTATCAGTAGTTGATTTATATGGCATGACAAATATTTGTTTCCAATTAAATTCTTTTTCTCCAAGAAGGTTTTGCCATTTAGTTTGAGCTTTAGAGGTTTCGGCAGGGTTTTTAATTTGAAGTGTGTAAAATATTTTGTTCGTTTTGTTTTGTTTTGCAATTATGTTTTCTACGAATGTTTTTTGAGTACATGGTGTGTTATTTGTATTGGTAACAGCTTTAATATGTATGGGTATACTTTTGATCAAAGTGTAGTACATCAGGAAATTACTTGTAGGTATTTCGAATATGTAGCATAAATTATCAAAGGAATAGAAGTCGTTTGTTCTGTAGTCGTACAATTGATCTATATATTTTATGTTTCGTTCAAACCAATGTTTATAGAAAAACGTTTTATTGTTAGTTGTTATGTCTTTATTGTTCCATAAAATGGTTTTACTGTTTATTTTAGTTTCTAAATTATGAGTAACTTTACACCATGCCGATAGAACATTCCATAGAAATATGTTTTTGGTTGAAATTTCATCTAAAATATTATTGTTGATATTACATTCAAAAAGTAAGGAGTCGCCACATGTTTTTAGAATTTTCTGGTAGAATAATTTCCATTTACTCGTATTGGTATTATCTAAATATCTTTTAATCCAACTGCATTTGATTGCATTCAGGAATGAATCTATATCAGTTATTTCAATTTATTAAGTTATAGTAATGGAACAAAAGTGTATAATTTGTTATATTATTACAAGAACAACATTTAGGGATAATTTGAAAGCAAATATTAATTAAGCATCATATTTATCATAAAAGTCAATGGTTACATATTTTACTGGAGATTATGTTCAGTTTAGTATTATATAAAATTGATAATCATGAATAATGTAAATACGATTGTCATCTACGTGTTAGATAAAATTCATCAACACACGAATAAACTATACAGTGTAAAAATCATAAGCCCTAAGGTTAATTCAATATAATCAGTATGTGCCCAGTAAAATCTTGTACAAAATAACATATTTACAATTCCCATCTAAAACGGAGTATTACAAAATACTTAAGACGGCATAAAATAACACAACAAGTAAACAAAAATGTTTCAAACTTCGGTAACCTTTAAATTTGTCAATGCAAAACATGAGGAGGGTTAACGTGCTTTATGGAGCTCCAAACCTCACAGGGAGTTATTCACAACACATTACAATGTAAATAAAAATAACCTCACAGCATCTCGAATAATTAAATCAAATATAAAGTATAAAAGTTAATTCATTTCCATTTCATTACCATGTGTTTACTTAATGAAAATGGGTAAATGCAAACCAGGGCAACATAACATACCGTTCTAAGTTGCAATTGAATTGGACGTAACTTTTAACTTTACGAAATAATACAATTTCAAACAAATTACTAATGATAGATTCTTTTGCAGATTTGAGCCAAATAGTTTGTTTATGTTCCGATACATGATTGGCATAAAGCATTTGACAAAAAAGGGGAAACTGAAGGTACAACAAACATTGCTGCAATAAATAAGAAAACAATCTTGTCCTATGCATAAGACTCTCTACTTTAATGCTACCATTTTTATAAAAGTGTCCATGAGTTTGTGTTTTACCTGATTTGTGTTAATCGTTTTCACACACAAATTCTTAGCCTTGAACTAAAGAATACATATATCTAATTACAGGTATCTAACTCAGAAAGTCTTGAGCCAAAACGAGTATTGTTCTATACCACTCGCCTTCTTGAGCCGAAACGAGTATTGTTCAATACCACTCGCCTTCTTGAGCCAAAACGAGTATTGTTCTATACCACTCGCCTTCTTGAGCCAAAACGAGTTTTGTCCTGTATCACTCGCCTTCTTGAGCCAAAACAAGTATTGTTCTATACCACTCGCCATATTGAGCCAAAACGAGTATTGTTCTATACCACTCGCCATATTGAGCCAAAACAAATATTGTTCTATACCACTCGCCATATTGAGCCAAAACGAGTATTGTTCTATACCACTCGCCATATTGAGCCAAAACGAGTATTGTTCTATACCACTCGCCTTCTTGAGCCGGAACGAGTATTGTTCTATACCACTCGCCATATTGAGCCAAAACAAGTATTGTTCTATACCACTCGCCATATTGAGCCAAAACGAGCATTGTTCTATACCACTCGACTTCTTGAGCGCCAAAACGAGAATTGTTCTATACCACTCGCCATATTGAACCAAAACGAGTATAGTTCTGTACCAATCGCCAAATTGATCCACAATTATGTATAGTTGAGCTGCAAATGCCTACCCTGACAGATTATTTATCCATCAAACAATAATATATCCAATCTTACTAAAACTATGATAATGAACTATTGAAAAAAGTTTTAAAAATGCGTTGTTTTGAGTTACATTATTGGTATTCGATCGAAATATCATTGAGACAAATGTTACGTAAAGATTGTTTGATGTTGATAAGGCAAAGACGCGACATTTGGCATGTTCACGGTCTTTTTTCAGTTCGCTTTTCCCATGGATCTATCGTACAAAACATCGAGTCCTTGTGTGTCTTCACAACAATGTCCCTATTGGAAAGTCGAGCTCCTCTGCTGGGTAATGGTCCAGTAAAACGATTGGTGTATATAGAATACAAAATGCCTGTTGCAAAGCAGTTCTCTTGACATGCTATGAACGAATTAATTGTAAATTGGGCACCGTAAAATTTTGGTGGGTAAGTTATTATGCCTGACAAAACTAGGCGTCCATTGTGCTTCGTCATGTTGTGCAGAAAGAAGTCCACGCCTGAAAATGTCATTAAATAAAAGTTTAACACGCGGTTTTTGTACAACATGTTTGCCTCTAGTGGAAAGCATTTTTCTGTTAATACCCAGCTTGAAGTTCATGGCAAAGTCTTGTTTCCTTTGAAAAAGATCGGTATGTCAAAATAGTTTTTTTAATCTACATTTCTGTTTGTATGTTACTTTAGACACGTATCTAAGATATATATATATATTTACATATAAACTATACATTAATTATTTTACATATAACACTTACGGGTTCTTTTCCTACATTCTCTGGTCCTGTTGTAGACCCCCGTATTACACTCCATGAAAGGACACATCGGGCTTGAGTCTCGCGTTTTCTTTGATGTGCGATTATGCCTATCCCGTCTAACAATAACCTCTTGCATTTCTTTCAAAAGATTGTTGTCTTTTGTGTTGATGTCAAGTGCAATCAAATTGCCGTTGGAACATATCTGAAAACATGATATGAGTTAATGGAGTAAAAGCACACTGGGTTTATATACCAGCTATTCTCAGACTATACTGCTTTTGTCTTGAACACATAAGAACATAGAAAATATTGTTTAACTTTACTTACACATGTGTCACAGTTTATTGACAACATTAATTTGAGATATTGAATAAAACACACAGCATATAGTATGAAACATATCACTTTTGAATGTATTAAGAAGAGGTTAACGTGTTGACACAAATCATAAAAAATATCGTTTGACATTATTTAAAAACATTATTCTTCTTTGACGGTTTAGCCATTTAAAAACGTACTACTGTATAGCCTGGCAAACAAGTGATGCCAAGCAATTATTTTAATTATTGTTTTGATGTAGTTGACATAGATGGTCTTTGTTTCATAACGTTACATTTTGTGAATTAAACTTACCCATTTAGCATCATTAAAGGTCTTCATTGTCCTCGTTTCGTAGTCATAGCAGGTAGCGTTATGGTCATTGGCTTGTTTCCGGACAGGTGTTCCAAGACTACTTTTCACAGGTTTATGACACACGTATTCTTTTTTTTCAACTACCTTACCTCCGCAGCAACGCTGGTAGGATTTGGTATATACCACTGAACATAATAGAAGTGCCAATTAAATTGTATTTGTCGTGTGCAAACAATAAAAAATATGCCTCATTCCACTGAAAATGTTGTTTGATCACCGAGTGTATTTATATCATGTATTATAATGTTTGCCGTGTATTAGATTGGAAAAAAATGATATCTTTTTAAATTCAGACTTTCCATTGTCAAAGCTCTTCCAATTAACAAATCAGCACCACCTATTCAATCTGTACTGCAAAAAGTGATATTTCTTAACAAACACAGAGTAGTGGTTCTATTTAACACTATTGGCTCAAACGGCCTTTACAAATACTCTTGGTTTTGACATAATCCTTGTGCAAATATCAATAAATTACACTTACGTGCACCATTACAGCAGCCAATCGGTCGCAGACTGGTATCAATCAGTTCTCCCGCGCAACATTCATGGCTGGATGTGTTGTAGAGATTCTTTCCACAGCATTCCCAGGAATAATCTGCTTTGGGATCAATGTGGTCTGTCTTGTAAAATTCATCGTTGCAGCAGTGGTAACGGAAAGTTGAACTTTCGATAGGGTATACAACTGAAATAAAACACAATTTATGAAATACATTTAAACTGTTTAAAAAGCAACAACATGCAATAATACGTACCTCAACAAGTTAAAATAAAATAACAACATACTATGAAACACAATCTAAAAACCGTTAAATTAAACGCAGAATGAACTAAATAACCCTGACATGCAGTATTTGTGTGGCAAAATAAAAAATAATCATAAGAGATCCAGTTAAGAATCATGTGTCTTTTCAGCTTGGTGCACCCAAACAAGTCGATCCTAGTGACCGCGATTCATTATTTAAAACAACCCGACACCCCGGCTGCCATGTTAATCAAATGAGCAAAATTGTTGAATCACATTTGTTGGACGATCGCACAAGACATTTACACAAAAAAGCTAAAAAAATTGTTATGTGAGTGAACAAGAAATATGCAGGCTTTTAATGCAATACGAACTTTATATTCAAAGATCACAAATAGCATATATTCGATTAAATACATGTATAAAAATTACGGCTGCTACTTATAATATGTATACAAATAATTTATAATTAGCATATGTGTAGCATATGTGTCTGCGTTATACTACGTTGACGGATTCAATAGTTTGACGTTAAATAAAAAGATATGTTGCACATAGCACTAATAAAACTCCACAAACAAAATCAGGCCAGCAATTTGTGTCAACCTTCGCTTATTTTGTTATTGAAGGCATGTGACCTATAGAAAACAGGACAACACATATATAACAGCATTAAACATAACATTTATTTAAGCTGGGGTTAAAGCATTAAAAAGGTCATTGCAAAGAGTAAGGGTTTAAAACAATTGAAAGCATGCCTTATCTCGCACGTTTAGCCCAACGTTAATCACAAAAGTAAATACACTTTATCATTGCAAATTAAATATAAACAATAATTGAAAAGAATGTCAAATATAGTAAATATATAGTAAAATTTCAAGTAAATTGCTCAGTGGTTTAATACTTACAGACAAATAAGGGCACCACTATTGCGGAACCCATAATTTTAATTTTATAGTACACATTATACATACTTTGTCCACATTGATTCACGCCGTCCAACACCAGTATGTCTGGTTTAACTGCAGAGCCCTGTGGTAGGTATTCATCGACCATGACATCATTCCGACACGTTTTTGCTATTCTGCCGTCTTGTGTGTTGAGCTCTCGCAGCTGGACTCCATTTACTGCAACCATCATATCAATCAATAAAATTACTTTTATATAACGTGTGACACGAGTTGTCATTTAATATCATATTCAGAAATAATACGGTTATATAACGCTGAACTCGTAACGAAAGTATAACATACGATGAAATAACTAAAATGCATGTTCATGTAGAGAGTTAAGACGAAATGCAACTTAATGAAATTTAAATAAATTAGTCAACTAAAAAGGCCAACGATCAAAAGTAAAACTTAATTTGTTCTTAACTAGTTTTATGGTCTGAAACTACCATCGTCGAAACGCACGGTGACTAATTACTTACCATTTTACTAATCTGATCATATATAGCAGTTAAGCAAACGTGAGTTTGTGAAAGAAACTTAAAACTTTGAGTAATACACATTAATAACTATGTTCGTGTATTGCCTGTACTTGATAGCAGTTGCAATGTAAGCATATACGTAGAACGTTGAAAATTTTATGAAAATAAAACAGATAAAATGAGAAATTCAAAAATTATAAAAAAAGTTAATTAAAGAACAATTAAATTTCACCTATCCGGTATATTAATTTCAATGGTAACACATACGCGCATTTATTATGGTTCGAATGTTTGAAAATGTAATTTGACTCAAACAAAAACGCACAAATATTAATACGCCGCTGATAAATCATTGCGTTCATATGATTATTAATGCATACCCATTTACTTGTAAAATGACATTTTAATGGCAATAATAATGTTTCACCTTCTGCCAACTGCGCGCGTCTTTCCTGTTTAATGACACCTTTGCCATCACGGCATTCCATTCTGGTCGTCTTGTTAGGACTACGCGTGAACTGCCCAGAACAACAAATTCCAGTCCCTTGAAAGAACGCTTGGTTTCCACAGCATTCTTGAATTTGATCAAAGCAATATACAGTGTTGTTGTAGAATACAATGTAGCAATAGGAAAAATGCTGTTTTAGTAAAACCCGCACTCAACAAAAATATAACGAAAGTCAAAAGCCTTACAGACTCGTGCTCCTATAGTTCGATATAAATGTTGAATTTGTATTTTCGTGTACCAAAATAAATCATGACATAATAAAGGATTAAACACGTAAGAAAATCAAGCAATTGACCCTTGTGGAATGATTTGAAATTCTACTGATGACGGTCGACAAAGAATACAAGACGACAACAGATGGCGGTCATCCAAAAACCACACAATAAGTTTAATTTAGACGAGATACAAGAATCTCACGCTGATATCAGTGCTTTTGACGTAAAGTCATATGTGTGGAAATAATTGCTCATAACTGTATAGGATATTACCTAGTTTTTTTGTTTGTGTTTCTGTCATGTCATGCAGGGTCCCATTGCAACACAGTCTGCTTTCAACTCGTTCGTAAATTTCCGAACCACAGCATCCGTGTGCGCCACTGTCATATAATTGTTTTCCTGTAAATTAAGAAGCATATTTAATTATTTATTATTAATAGCATTTTATTATGGTATTGTTTTGCAAGAGCATTTAAATCATCGCAATGAAGAGTGCATCACAAATTGCATTATGCTTATGTTCATATTAGTAATACAAATATGGCGCTTTATAATGAAAACCAATATTTTCCATAATTTTACACAATAATGCATAACGCAAATTAGGATGTTTTTTTAACTATTAAATTACACGTGCATGGGCATTTGTCGTAAAGGAATGATCTCAATAAAAAATACAGATAAATTCGTCGAACGATTATTAAAAATGCGACGACAAATCACCGAGTTATACCTGAACAACACTGAAGCTCAGTGCCATTTTGATGTTTCAGATGCAATCCTGAACAGCAAACATGTGTGTTTGTATTGTAGGTCTTTGGTACATTGTCAACTTCGCAAATAAACTCTGAAAGCACAACAGTATTTGTTCTAGAAATCATACCAAAATCGAAATTGCGTATCTTAAGTTTGAAATAAAATCTGTTAGTAATAATCTTAGTCAATGACTAGTGCTTGAAAAATACTGTCCGTGTTAACATGTCAATCGTTTTCTATAATATTGCTGTAATGCTGTCTTTAAAAAAACAGTTTTCATCAATATGGCACATGTAATGTACCTTACCATTTGCGCTGACAACTCGTAACACCAGCACCAACACGAACAGTCTGCAATATATTTTACACATATTCATTTGTTGTAACATATGTATGCGTTGTCAATTTGCATGAAATAACCTTCGTCATAGTTAATGTTATTCAATGTTATTTGATTGATCTGGTCTTCATCGGTGCGTCCATATTATTCCATTGACGGAGGTCATTTTCTGCTTGTCCATAGTTAAATGTTAGCTATCTATTCCTAAGTGAAATGTGAGCTATCTATTCAACTTGCAGCAGCACCTGCATCCCTAAACTTGTTTACAAATTACTTTGCTTGACAATAGGCACTGGTCCCTCCACACCGTGTGTTTTTTTTGGAGTGACAATGTTTAATGCAAGTTCCGGAAATAATATTTCGTTTGTTGGTTTGACAATTTTAAAAGTACTACATCAAAGGAGGCGATACGAAAATGTGTTTGCAAGTTCAGGAATACGATCCTCATATATTGCAGTCAATGAGAAAACGTTGAAAAGTATAATAATTATATAAATGGCATTGGACTAGATGACGATCTCGGAAACGCCCATCTAACAAATAGACTTCGAATTGTATTTATGTTTATTTATATATCAGTACACACAATATAATTACAGAGCACAAACATATTAACATATGAACATTTGATAGTCAAAATGGTTGGGTCACAGATTTTAACAACAAACAACCAATGCTTAGCTATGACAACCAGCATAACAGTACGCATGTCAACAATAAAACTAAATAATTATCATGGGAAGAAGATACAGCCTAACTCAAACATAAATTTAATTTAAAAAAAACAACACACAAGCACATGTATACTTACGATTTACATATTGCCCATATACCAGTATTCCTATTATCTATACTATTTACTATGGCAGTAAAAAAATATACCTTGTTGTTGAGATATGCATAACAATATGGTAGTTCACAGCTTAAGATAAACCGCATCAATACGGACAGGCTAATTATTCAAAATATAAAGCCTTAAATACCCGAGATACCATGAGGTGGAAAACCCTGTCTGCTAAAAATAGAGTAAACGTCATTGCGGAAAAAAATGCTATTTCGAATTTGAGCTTATACGATAAATATGTATCAATATTTTTGAAGTCTATAAATTGTAAATGGTATTTGTGTGTTATAATGCAAATTCACTATATTGACTATGATGGCAAGCTCATTCTCGAGAGAGCCTGTTTTGTCAGCCGGTTAAACATGTAAATCGAAACACATTTTACACACGCGTAGACACTATCCTATTACAAATATTTGCACAACAACTTTTTTTTTAATCTCATAAATTAACAGTGAATTTTAACGGGAATAGTTTTATGATAGCCATACGTGCCAATTTATTTATATAAAGAACCTTTACATCTAAACGCGTATTGTTTTATTATAGGTGTATACAAGTATTGTTTTAATACATTTGTCATTTTCGAAATAATAATACTTTCATGAAAGTCCTTATGCATGGAGAACTGCCAAAGAAATTATGCAATTTGAATTTCCCCTAGTATTCATTTTTCAATAAAGTGTAATTTGTGGAATCCCTGTCGTGAGCTAACCATGTTCTTAAACAAAAGCATGGTATCCTATTTAATTCGTTAATTTTTGTGCGATAAAGTACTGGCACATGTGTTATCTAAGTCAAATGTTGCATGCTATTAAAGGGACATATCCACGTGGTTTCCACTATATATCTAGACAAAGCTTAACGAAAGCATTCGTAAATATATCCGTCAAATCATATAAGGAATCCCTTCATTAGCTTTTTGAGTACTCGTATTTCATGCTTTGTTAAAACATGGTGATACGTACTGTTTTTTGTTTCATGTTTTCCATTTAAGGTGCGTTGTACTGGTTATCATCAAAAACAAATCAAGCTAAAAATATACCTTCTTAGGTAAGAAGTACGAATAAGTACGTATATAAAGACTTGCATCGTCTCTAGCTTTTTAGTGACATTCACCGAACGCATTGGTCATGTAAATTACATTCTAGTGTAGTGTTGATCAGCTCTTGAAATAACACGATATCTCAGAAATGGACTTTTAAGTGAGAAAATACCAAAAACAATAAATTAACACATCTCTGTAACAGATAAACTTTTTTTAACTTAAACAACTGGAAGAAATGTTTTGTTTAATAACTGTAATGCATAACTTTAAAAACTTTCACTCGTCATTTTCGTGGGAAATTTGCTGTCGTTCCCCATCATGAACGTTCGTGTAGGATAAATCGTTAGCAAATTGGCAGAAGGCTTTATGAAGATGCCGAACCATTATCGATGGGTTCTAGAACATGTTTCCAGTGCCCTGCAGAACATCTCGATAATGTCCCGAATAAAAAAAATCCGGCGTCCAAGTTTTTAAACTTCCTAAATTTGTGTGTCAAAGATTGTTGCGATTCCGATCAGGCGCCGAAGATTCAGGAGGTTGCCATGTAAATCGTAACTTACAAACTATCGATTCTCAATCTTGAAAGAACAGACGGTTTCAGAACAGAAAAATAACATCCGTAGAATTAGAATAAGAATGTAAATATGTACAAACAACTCTAACAGATAAACTTATTGAAAATTAAACAAACTATAGTATAAATACATTTTCTTCAAAGAAAATAATAAGTGATACTAGTTGTTTATTGTTTATACCTCTGTTCATGTCTCGTATCGAAATGAATTATCATTTACCGTCAGACTATTTTGTAAGTTTACTTTGTCTTTCGAGAATATTAAAGTGTACTTTCCGGAGGATAAGCTAAATATGAATTAAAAGGATGGGATTTTCCGTATAATGTTGTTTGTGTGGACAAAATACCTATTGCTTTCTGTGTCTGCACAAAGGTAAGTCGAATTTTCTTAAACTTTTAACAATAATAACCTATTTTAATTGAGCCGTTTGAGGAGGAAATAGTCATCTTTAAATTTGATTAAAAAAAGTACCTGAACAATGCTTGTTACCTCCACTTTGTTATGATGGGGACACTCTCCAAGAATTCGACATTATGTTATCTAATCTTAGGAATATGTACAATTCTATACCCATCACTCAACTTGCATTTTGTCCAAACGTCAATAACCTGTTAGAAAACAAAATGTTATTTAACAAACAATCTTTTTAAGCATGCATTTAAGTATTATTTACAAAGAACAGGTTCGGAATGAACTTTAAAACCACAAACTGCCATTTAACGTCATAAGCATCACCGAAACGTTACCAAAGCGTATGAATTTAACCAATTTCAAAACGTGTGTAGCCATGAACCTTTGGGACCGCCTTTTGTCCATCGTGCGTCTTCAGACGGCATTCTTCCGTCGTCCGTAAACAGTTCGACATATTTTAACGAATCTTTACAGGAATTATCCTCTTTCAAAATTATTGAAATCGCTCCGTTCTGCTGCATTTGTAAGACAACAGAGATAAAAATTGATTTATACAAATTAACTTCAAATTAACATTCTTATTTGAAACCGCAAGGGTCAGGGGTTTCAGATTTGATACGTAACCTCGTGTTAGGGTCTTGAACTGTGTTCAAATCATTGAGTCAAAACTAGCCATGCTTTAAAAATCGTCACTAAAACCGCAAGGGTCAGGTGTTTAATACTTGTTGTGCAACATCGCATAGTTGCCCTCTACTACATTGTTTGAAATCATTCCGCTGAAGTCAAAACTGACCAAGCACCAGGGGTCACATAATTAAAACATATAGACTTATATAGTGAACCGCAAGGGTTGAAATAGTTCGTGTGCAACGTTGTATAGAGGTCTTCAATTCAGTATGTTCAAATCATAATTTGCCCAGCCTCAAGGGTCACATGATTGGTATTTATATATACTTTTATATTAAATAACTATAAAAAGCAATCTCCTTTTCGGAAACCGCAAAGGGTAAAGGCTCAACAGTTACTGTGAATCATTGTACCGGGGTCCTCTTCTACGTTCAAATTATGACCCTGGGGTAAAAAATTACCAAACACCAAGGGTCTAATGATTTATATAGACTTATATAGTAAATGAGTTTTAAAAGCTTCTTCTCTTAAACCGCAAGTCCCATAATTTTAGCAATGTGAATGTTACATCAGATAGTCGTCCTGTATAACGTTTGTTCAAATCACTACCCTCGGATCCAAACTGGCCACATGATTTATAACGATTCTGAAAAATGTGTATATTAAATTACTTAAATACTCTCCCCTAAAACCGCAAGGGCATGGGTCTTAATAGTAGCCGGGTGACATCGTATAAAAGTCCTCTACAAAGTTTGTTAAACTCATGCCCCTGTGGTTAAAACTGACCATGCCCCCGCGTGTCAAATTATGTTTTTAATTTTGAATAACAAAATGTGATTGTTTTTAAATATGTGGCATATAAAATCATATAGTGATCCTCTATTACATTCATTCAAAACATACCCAATGGGTCAACATTTGACCTGCCTGATAGGGTGAGGTGAAATATTTTATATTAAATAATATGGCATGATAACCTCTCTGAAACCTTAAGGTAGCGCCACTGTAATGATTTCCCGCGATTTCTTCGAAGATTGAAGAGCCTTTTTACCTGTTTACTTATGGATATCTAATTTAAGCAGTTACAAATGTAAAGTTGTTGTGGCCGTTTGGTTAAGTCGATAGACTAGAAATCGTTTGGGATCTTCCCGCCCAGGTTCGAATCCTGCCGACAACGCATATTTTTTGCGCCGCGTTTTATTTCTTTTCTAACGTAATTTGATTTAATATAGCATATAAGCTATGTTTAACATGAAATATGTTGCAATTTTTATGCACATTCTTCAATTTTTAAAATTAAAAACAACGTTATGGCTACATTGGGTGATTTTCGGCTGAAAATACGAATCATGCATGTTGCATTTTTATTTTTATTTCAAAAAGAAAACGGTTAATCTGTCTATTTCTTGGTATTGTTTGCTGTAAATACATGTAGTGTATCGATAAAACCTAATTCAATATATTACTTAAATGATACTATTTTGAATTTTATGACCCTTTGTTTTTAACCAACCCAATTTCTACTTGGCTGAAACCACTTACATTTCATGGCGCTCTTCCATAGATAACAAGTTATAAAAAATAAATGTCTGTAAAAGTATACTTATTTTATCTTGTTTTAACTTTAAACACCTTTACTGCATCTGTACACACCAACTGCATGCCCATATTTGGAAATCTGGATGAATTATGGAACTTTCATATACCACAGGGGTGCAAATAAACTGGACAAAAGCCGAGCGTGAGGGTGGTTTTGAAAATAAATCAGTTTATTTTTTTTAAAAAGCACGGAAAGCCTACCTACAAGTGTGCATGTAGTTTAGTGAAATGATGCTGATTAAGAAAATAATACATTAGATTATATTTGGAAAGGTGCCCATTACAGTGGCGCTACCTTAAAACACACAGCTTTTATGTTTGGTATGTGACGTCAAATTGTAGTTCTTTAAAAAGATATTTCAAATCATAACTCTGAGTTCGAGAATCGCCAGGTCCCATTAGGTAAGCTATCATAAACTGTCTAAGCCCTTTCATGCATTTTGATAGGTAGGGATAACTCTTGTCAGTGTTTGTTATTGGGAAATACCCATTCGACTTTTAATCATCCTTAACACGTTGAGTTTTATGTATAATTTCTCTGATGACTGGGAAATACTCATTAACACATGTACGTTTAATAATGAGGTAATCATTGTATATGTTTAAATAAATTTGTATTTCCTTTCAAACTGTTTAAGCAAAGGTCTTTGCAGCATTGACTGTGTACATATTTTCTGCTTACAAATGAAACAAACGGTTTTAATTAATGTTCACATTTGTGTATATGGATTTATTGGTGAGTACATTACGGCTTACGAGTAAAAGAAAACATCAAACATTAACATAAACAGCGGTGACTATTTTAAAATCAAGATTTAATAAAATATGCATATGTATAGCTATTAATATACAAATAACAAATGAATGGTGAATACTTAAACAAAATATTTACACCATGAAATCATACTGCTAAGACAAACAACAACTTTTGATATGTCAGATGGATTACCAAGTATTATGACGACGGGAAATCCACGTTTGTATGGCATTCCTCAAATTCTGAAGGAATGACACACATTTATATGCGTTAACCTATAACACCTAATATGCAGGTTACCTTAGCTTAATCCTATATATGTGTCATGTTACGTTGTATGCATTGTCCCCGTAATGTATAGACAATTAGTCGCCGCTTATGTTATAAACGAGGACAATAACTAGAATTTATCTCATGATAATTTATTGTGTGTGTTGTATTATGCCTATATTTTATGTATAATTTCTCTGATGACTGGGTAATACTCATTAACACATGTACGTTTAATAATGAGGTAATCATTGTATCTGTTTTAATACATATTTATCTCCTTTCAAACTGTTTTAACTTTTAAACAAGAAAGTCTTTACTGCAATGACTGTGAACATGTTTTCTGCTTAAAAATGAAAGAAAAAACGTTTAAAGTAATGTTCACTTTTTTGTATATGGATTTATAGGTGTGTACATTTCGGCTTGCGACTTAAACAGCGGTGAATATGTTTAAATGACGATTTAATAAAATATGTATATGTATGGCTTACTTTACACATTTCAAATGAACGGATATATTTACAAAACTATTGACACCATGAAATCATGCTGTTAACTTGCTAAGACAAACAACAAATTTTGATATGTCAGATGGATTACCAAGTATTACGACGACGGTAAATCCACGTTTGAATGGCATTCCTCAAATTCTTAAGTAATGACACTCATGTATATGCGTAAGCCTATATCACCTCATATGCGCCTTTACATACATGAATATCGCCTGATATACACATACCAAGAAAAGAGTTACTTTTATCGAGTGTTATTACACCCTGTATTTTGTATTTTATCAGAAACGGTATTGTGCAATACATATATTATATTTATATGTAACAGTATTGACTTGTAAATGTGTATACTGCGTAAGTGAATAAGATATTGTGCCAATATTTGTGAAAGAGATTAATTGCTCATATACTTTTACAAGTATTGCGGATTATCAGACAGATAAATTTCTTATTGCATGTGCGAAGAAACGAACAATGGTTTTACAATATCGGGATCACACGACTGTCCCCGAAATATGGTTTCCCCAATAGCGTTTGAATACTTTTTCCTGATACATATGGTATATGGACAGGTAATACTAAAGTTTGTTAAGAATTTGATTCACATTTAAACATTGTTTCATTTTCTGTCTGCATATTGCATAGGCACATTTGATTTGTTACGCGATTTATTCTTAACACAATGTCAGGTTTGACTAGTCTTTAACCGATTGAAACTATCAATGCTTTGCATTATCGGTTCAAAAGTGGTTATCTCAGATTATTCCTGTTTATGGTTCGTATTTAGTTTTATGCATTGTCCCCATAATGTATAGACAATAAGTCGCCGCTTATGTTTTAAACACACGAGAACAATAACTAGAATTTATCTCCTGATATAATGCCTATATTGTATAATATAACAATTTGACGAATGCTGTGAGCATTTAAAATTATCTGTATAGTTTCAGAAATTGACATTACCAAATAGTATACTCTGTTAACGTCAAACTTTGACTTCTGTATAAACCAGTTTACTTTTTTGATGCAAATTATTTCAACCCTGTTTTCAGAAACATAATACAGATCGCTCGACATTGGGAGTGTATGTACTACTTTTCATATATGTTTTCTTACAGGTACAATAATGGGGCCTATCGAAGCTGAGATGTTCTACACTGGACGTTCGTTAATCAAGCCTTATTGCTAAACTACGCACTTGAATTAGATCACATGTTTTTTTTTATTGGTAACATACTAAGAGATATAACACATGTGAATATTACACGGATTTCCCCATATTCCGCTTTTGACTCGAAACTCAACTAATGTCAACAAACTCTTTTAGTTATCTAATAATAATTCTGACCTCTTAGTGTGACCTTACCTTTTAAGTTATGAAGACGAGTTTTTCACGCAACACGCCATCTCCACGTGGAGATGATGTAACACGATAGAGCATATATAGGTGAGGTACTCTCTAGGTAGCCATTATTAAAGCAGAATTATCACGTGTATATAATGTAGGTTTTGCGTGCGACCAGCTAGCATTATTATTAGAGCGTGCGGACTTCTGTCCTACCTTGGTAGTAAACATACGTAGACATTAAATGTAATTCCTTATACGGGCTTGAGTTGTTGTAAGATATTTAAACATAGCATGCTGAATGGCAAAGTTACAGTCCGGACAAGCTATGTTATGGCTTAATTTGACCTTTTACCTATACGCGTTACCTTGGGATTACAAGACAGGTGTAACAACCGACAAGCCATCCCCATAGGTGATCATAAGGGGTAAGTCATTAAAAACGTTACATAATGAATGACAAAGTTACAGTCCGGACAAGATGTTTGAAGCCAAATTCTACCTTTGACCTCAAAATTTGACATTAACCTTTAAGATAGAGTGACGACATGTTCGCGCATGAAAGTTGCCATTTTTGCCAAATTGTTAAAACATTTAACAATAGTTAAGTGTGACATTGATCTTTGAGGTAAGAAGACGGGTATTACACACGACACGTCGTCTTATGATGGTTAACATGTGTGGCAAGTTTTTTTTTAATCCATCAATATATGGCGAAGTTACTTGTATATGAACTTGTTTTTTTATATATTATATTATATTAACTGGATTTCACTCAGCATTATGAATTGATGGAAACATGTTTATGTGTATTGAACTCACTAGGTAACTTCTATATTTTTGGAACATGTTTGTTATATGGTGAAACTTGAATACTACAGTGTACCTGCGTACATCGGCCAGTCACGTGGTCAAAGTAGCCGGTGTATGCAGTTGATTAGGTGACCACTTTGAAGACGTTTGTGCAGATTATAGTATAATTCTCATTCAAATAACTGAAATCAAAAGCTCATACAATTTATTTGTACTCAACTATTACACAAACCACATTTTCATTGAAACAACTTAACAAACTTAGCACTATTTATCTTAAATAAGTGAATTGTTTTTAGACAAAGATGTGTGTGTGTGTGTGTGTGTGTGTGTGTGTGTGTGTGTGTGTGTGTGTGTGTGTGTAGGCATGCGTATAAAGGATACAAGATTAAACACATTTTTAATATTTTATTTGATTATGATTGATTAATTGAAAAATACGTACTAAGAGTCATAATGACGAACAATACTAAAATTAATTAAAGTAAGAAACTTATTGTTCGAAAAAAATTAATACGAGCAAGAGCTATATAGTATACATGTAAACAATACAGAACACAGAATTCACAGAGATAGACAATATAAGTAACGAACATAGAAAAATCCTCAAACAATTTAATTTTGGAACTGAACTCAAACATCGATACAATTATTTTACACGGACATAATTACCATAATTATTACTAACGGACATTTATCTGAACCGATTTCTATTCAAAGAGATGTAAAGGAAGGCTGTTAATTGTATAGAAATATTGTCAAACTTATTTCAAAAGAATAACGATATACAAGTGATAAATATAAAAGAACAAGACATTAATCAATCATTTTTTTGCAGATGATACAACCTATCTGAAAGATGTAATGCTTAATTCGTTCCCAGCAATAATACATACTTTTCAAGACTTCAGTTATATATCTGAACTCTAACTTAATACACAACAACTAATCGCCATGTTCGTTAGTTTACTTAAATTTACACAAAATTGAATGTAACAACTACAAGTATTTTTCTTCGAAAAATGCTCATTTCTAACCAAATAAAGCAATCATAGGTAATAATGTACGCAAATTGCTTTTGAAATAGGTAAAATTTATCAACACAATAGTAAATGGCACCATTTTGAATTAAGTTCTTAGACAAATATATATCCTCTTCGTCCTCCTTATCTTATAATCCTTCATCTCCTTTTGTTTTCTTTAGCTAATCTGATAAGTTCAAAAAACTATTTCTTACATTTTTTTTTGTATTATTTTTTGCGTTAGTTACACGCAAAGACGTTTTTTGAGTTTTTTCCAGAGAGGAAGCCAAACATCGCATGCCTTTGGAAGCAAACACGTGTTTATTATTTTTACCTCTACCTTATAATTTAACTTATCAACTCACCTCAATATTTCCATCTTGTACAATACAATAGCATCGTCCAAAGCAATATTCTGGTAACTATATTGAACATAAGCACATGGCTGTTATAGCAAATTCCGATTTTTGATATTATACAGCTTAATGACAAATATTTTTATGAACATTAATAGTGAATATATATGATACTAACAAAAGTTATTTCAATATTGTAGTATATTAAGGACATCAAATAATATTTATACAAATACAATATTTGTGATTTTGTAAGCAACATATTAATAAATTTACTTTAATATGAACAATCGAAAAAACATTATTATTACAGTGAAGTTGTTCAGTTATTTAACGTTTAACAAACAATTGTAATTTATACACGCTGCATCTACAAATGTTATACATCAATTTCAAGCGGTATTTGTATATTTTTTTTATACTTAAAGCCTCTATAACACTATAAATCGACGAATATTTTGTCATATGTTTCATAAAATAATGTTACCCAATGAATAATCAGTGTTCCTTATAGCAATTTCCAAAATTTCAACGCTAGATGTCGTCTTGTACCAATATAGTGTTCGTGTGTCGTATGAAAAGATATCGTTGCGGGTAATTAAAATGGAAAATATTGTGACACACAAGAACAAAATGTATCTTGTTAAATCTATGTTACCAGACCACATCAAGCGTTGACATTTTGGCTATTGATAGATAGATTCTTTATTTCCTTCATTCATGGAGAGCATAACTCATTTACAACATGTATTTACATCATTAATATGTAATATAGATAATTATATATTTATATTAATACATGTACATATATACAAACAACAATAGAGAGACGATTGACAATAAACCTGACACAGAAAGAACATTAAATAAATAATAAACCTGACATACAAAAACCTGACAATCAAAGAACACGAACAGATTATTCAACTTAACAGAATGAACATTGAATACAATTTTAAAATTGATGACAGAATAAACCATTCAAACACATACACACACACATATGAGAGAAAACAGATAAGAGCAGCATATCAACATTACAATTTTAATATACACTAATGATATAGAAATACATAGCAGAATGCCGCATGATTAAACATGTGTTTATAACATAAAACATCTGGACATGTTTCTAATCACTGGCAGCATCATCACTGTATTAATGTAACAATTTGCAAATTGAGAATACCAAGGTGCAAAAAATGCTTCTGAGATGTTTCAGAGCCCAACTTTAATATTTTCACACATGCTCAATGGCACTGATCTGGATGAAGCGTTTAAAGTCTTCAATTCCACAACTCTCAGGTATAAGTGTCCACAATTTATCACGTTCGGCTTCAATAGCAGTACAATAACACAACTTTTGGATAATCAGGCTTCCCGTTCTGAGGTTACAAAGTTTGTAGATCTGCATGAACTGATTTGATAATAATAAGCAGATGCCATTCATTACGGTTTTGCACAAAGCTAAGAGTTTCGTATTGTCCTTTGCGATTAACCATTATGGAGAGTAACCGTTAGTTTCTATTACATGCGCCGTTACGCCCCATGGGTCTCTAGCTTTTAAACGTTTTACCATATCTAAGTTGTATTAATTTTCATGTGATCCGCGCTTAACAGAACCATGATTTGGTTTATAAATTTTTGCGATACGATGACATGAAATTCGTGAAGTACATATATTTGTCCGTAGAATTTAATATATGGGTTACAATAGCATTCCTAAATTTTCAGTGAAAAATAATCCGTTTGAACACATTTTATTGAGGTTTTTATAAACACTGAACACAACTGGCTACACATTTGTAACAGTTCCGGACATGTAATATTACTCAATGAATATTCAGTTATGGTGAAAGCAGAATACGTAATGTTTTACTGGTCGAACATTATATTCACTGGTCCTCCAATATAAACCTGTTTTGAGCATAAATGAATATGTCGATCGGCAAGATTAAATTAATTCAACACTCAAAATGATTTTAATGAATATTTGCAATCAATTAATGCATATTTTAAAATGCTATTAATTGGCATTTGGATTCGTGTTTCGTCAAGTATTAACGATATGGGCCTATGCTTTGGACGGGAAACGCCCAGCCAGTGACAATGCCCAAAAGTACACGAATGAAATTAATATTAGTCCACTGTTCACTCTTATTTATAAACCTATTGTGAATGAAAAACAAACTAAATTAAACGCGTGGATTGTTGATAATATCTAACAAAGCTATGTATGCCCTATTAACTATTAAATGCCATTTTTCAACTGCCCTATTTTAGTAAAATATGAATTAAATTCAAATGCAAATTATTGTTTACATGATATCTCTGTTTGAGCGATTAGTTCATTAACGAGAATGTGTAAGTGATCTGACGTTTAGGTGGACAATTATCTTAAAGTTCTAAGTTCAAATTATCAGAACATATTTTAAGTATATTATTTGCCTAAGAAAAAACAATGATCAATGTGTCTTTGCCAAACGATCAATTGTGCAGTTGAATGATGACAGCTGATCTTTTCGTACTATTACATCACTTCCTGTAATTCGCGATTGTTTTGGCAATGAGTCCATCCATCGATTTGTGAATATAACATATGCTACACCCTTTTTGAAACACTTCTGGCAAGCTCTCTGAGTATTTTATATGAAGTCTCGAGTCTCAAACGCCGACCTGCATACCTTCTTGGGCGGGTCACTGTGACATACAGCCAGACTCTGTCGCGATTCCCCCGTTTAATCTCCTCGAGGCGGACTTTCAATTCTAGAAAACAAACAGATACATTGAATACATATTTTATTTATGTTTTAAAAATGCCGTACCTCAAAAGTACAACCTTATTTAACATGTTCTTAAATTTTACAACCGATTAAGCGTAAACTCATGGTTTAATATAAAACTCGACATCTGAATGATCAGTAAGTACCGTTTGCTGCCGTTTTACACGTTACAACCGTATACAGGTTTGAACTAGATTATCTGCAATTTCATTTATCATTTTAATATCGACACTTATAACACAAACCAATATTTAAACATCTTTTGTTTAATATTGCAATACAGCAACATTAATTTTATTATAACATATATGGAATAATGCTTAAGAATTATTAATTTTGTAATTTTGACCCTTTTGACTAATCCATTGGTCTCATTTTTCAATAACGTTTTATATAATGTTTAATACATATCTATCATATAAATCTAAAACTATTGTTAACGTAACCAATAGAGTTGTTTGAAGTATTAAGTAATGTTAATTTGTCGGTTATTGATATATCTTATAACATTGCATGAGAACATAGTATTTGCTTCCAATAACGCCCCCCCCTCCCAAACCCCCCCCCCCGACTATCTTGGTCGGTAATTCAGATCAGCAACTGCACCCAATATATTGGTTAGCTGGTCTATGTATATGTCCAACCTTTCTTTCTCAGTTTGCAAGTCTACGTGAATGTTTGTGACGTCAAAGATGTCGTCAATGATGACAAAACAACTCTAGGTAAAGCATATAATTATATTTTTTTTATTTTTTAAAGAGCTATAAATTGATGAGTTACTGTTTCTCCTCCTGCACTCCGCAGGTCCGCTGTGGTTTCCAGTAATGCACGAAGGGCCTTTGGGAGGTCCTTCTCGGGGTTGCAGAGTAAAATTGGGCGTTTGAAGTTCATCATTTTTAATCTCGTCCACGATAGTTTCAATAAGTGCATCGTCGTCGCCCGATGGCACCACTGATGGAACGTGTATTGTTGTTTTTGCATTTGAGTTTTCGTCGTCTGAAATTAGTGCCGGCGTTGTATTAGTTTGTTGACACTATCAATATAAACTCAGTCCATTTTCGTAACATTTTGTGAGTTTATCTGCTCGTTCAAACAAAAAAGACACTCGAGCCATAATATGCATTTGGTTAACCCTACTATTTTTTAAATCCTTAACCCTTTTATTTTACAGATTTCACAAGCGTTTAACACACGACTGATTTATTAGTAAACTATTATATTTGTATGAGAACATTAGAGTGAAACGTATCCTCAACTGCAGCGCGAATCTTATGAATTATATGTTTTATTTGTTTATTTTTGGATATTTTGCCTTTCCGACAGTGATATCACGCCAGTCAGTTTAACAATTCGCACTTTCCTGGGTGAGTTGGTTTAATATGACTAGGTGCGCATACTCATACCAGTAACTGACTCATTTCCCCCTTGCAACAGAGATAGGAAAATAGCAAGGTTTTCATGACCACTATCCACACTTATTTGGTATGGCCGAGCCGTTAATCCAACCCGCGATCCTCGGATTTGTAGTCCAATGTTGTACCAACTGAGCTACCTTTATGTACGATAATATATAATCAGTAGTATATAATCACATGCTTTTATCTTCAGCTATATTAAACTAAATCAATCAACAAACAAAGGATTATTGTGGTTAGGCAGGCATGCGTACATACCGTAATACCCCGATTTTATCTATTAATTCGTCTATAGCCAAAATGAAAGCCTGCTTACTTACTGTCTATAGGTGTGGGCTTTTTCACAGCCGTTCCATTTACGCATTGCAAAGGGCCGTCGCCTGTTCGAGTAAATTTATCCGCGCAGCAAATGCCTTGCCCCTGATTGTAAACCTGGTCACCACAACAGACTATAAAACGAAAGCAATAATATGTAGTTTGCAAACAAAATCTCCGTGTTCCTGTTATGGAAAAATTGCTATTAAAAAAACGTACATTTATATCGTTCATCAAGACATTAGGAGAAATAATTAAATATTTAAGAATGAAATTTATTCGAATGCCATTGTTTAGATCTGTTAGCATGGATTGTCAAAAACGCAGATGAATTTAAATAAAATGACACTAACACAAATATATATTTCTTATTACATATGCACAAATAATTTTTATGGACAAAGACTACAAAAACCAAACATATTATAATACAAAAAAAGATATTACCAAACCATTTGTTACCAAAACTCTTAAATAAACTAATGCAGAAAAAATAAATACCTAAATTCTGGTTTTCGTTGTCATGCATGATGTTTCCACAACATAGTTGTGTAAGGCTTTGCGTGTAAACAGTGCCATTACAACATTGGTGCGAATGACTGTCATACACTTTTTTTCCTGGAATGAACCGGATGCAATGAGCCGTAATAAATTTTGATTTAATTGAATTTAATGTGTCAAATCGACTGTGACCATGCTAGGCTTGCCGATCGAAATTTTGCACATCTGTAGGGTGTATATTTTGCAGAAAAATTATGTAAAGAAATATGCAAGTTAAAGATTATGCTATTTATATCTTGAAGAACGCATTACTTTTAAAGCACACGAATGTGCGTACATATGATTTTTTGTTTATTTGTTGATTAACATTTTAATATAGAAACAATTAACTATGATGGTATTTTACGTGAATGAAAAATCATTTCCAACTTTCGATTAAGAGAACTCACTATTCATGCAAATACAATGTAACCGTAGTAAACTTATTTTTGAAAACATTTGTTATCATGATTGTAATGAACTAAGAACACAACTTACCGTTACAGCATCTCATCTCGATTCCATTCGTTACCCTCTCGTACAAGCCATTACAACACAGCTTGTTGTCAGGATTATACTGTTCAGGTTTCCCATAAACAAGGCAAATCAGAGTTTCTGAAAATACAATTGAATGTGAACATCTCGTACATAAAACAGTGTCAACATATTGATGACAAAATATCATGACAATAAGTATTACGTTCAAGCACCTTGCCCGGAGTAACTTAAAGTATAGAACAACTATAGCGTTATTTTTTAATACAATAAACATGTAATGCATGCACTAAAAATGCGAAAATCCAGTGTTGTACACACATAGTTAGTATCATTAACTGTAGAAACATACCTCCAGAGTTCAGCAAAACCATCAGAATTAAGATGACATAAATGTATCTGCAAGGAAATGAATGGGTTTTATTCATAGAAGTTCCCTTACGATTACGAAAAAAACACTAAATAATAATAATAATAATAATAATAATAATAATAATAATAATAATAATAATAATAATAATAATAATAATAATAATAATAATAATAATAATAATAATAAGTAGACTAGTAATGAGATAATAATTATAATGCTGCTGATGCTGCTGCTGCTGCTGATGATGATGATGCTGCTGATGATGATGGTGATGATAATGATGATGATGACGACGACAACGACGACGCTGCCGATGACGACGGCGGCGGCAGTGGTGGTGATTTTTTTCGATATTTTCGATACTATGTGTTCGAATTTGGGATATTAAAAAATATATATTCTGTTCGAAATAGCGTCTCGATATTAAAGAAATATCTGAATAAAGTGTCATGTGTACACCATGATGAATTGGTAAACCATTTATCAATATTGAATTCATTTGGAAGCGCATATTGAAGCAATTGCACACGCTTACAAATTGGTAGGTTGTCAGAAATACCATAAATTTATTTTTAAACATGACATCAATAATGACAGACTGTTGCTTTAAGATTGTTGTTTATTGTGTGGCCATTTAAGATGTGTGATATGTGTACAGCTCAGATGCATACCTTCGACCCGTACATGTACGTACTGTTTCTAGTGAACTTTAAATAAAGATTTCGAAATGATGTTCACATATTCTAAAGGATGTTGCGTGGAAACCCAAGTATGCTTTGTCAAATTGGCAGTTCAAAATAAAGTTCATAGGTTTTATTGATATGCGTTCTTATGCGGCAAACCCGATGGAATATCCATCGTTCCTTTACATATACATTAGCATTTCTGTCGTAAATGACATATGCACCTCCATTTTGTTAATCAGATAATTGAATAACGAATTTAAATATCTATGTTTGTTACACTATCGAAACCTGATTCTACCTAAAGACCTTGTGTTTATAGGGATTCAACCGTTTTAAACGTATTTTAAACTGTTACTTTCTATGATTTGATAAGGGTTTATCATACTTATGTATCGATTTAAAATGGATCCATCTATATAACCAGGGAATAAACATATTCACACATAATACATGATCACATTATAATGTTAAAAGTAAATATTGTACAATACGTATAAATCGATGATTGTCGTTGTTTATAAAGTTGAATGGTTAACAATGTACTGTTAATTTGTTTATTTTTTTATTCATTTTAACATCGTATTTGAGACGTCTAAGTCAGACTTTTAATAGCAATTATTCATTTATTTGCAAAGTGTCATCCCTAAGCATCACATACAGCTATGTTCTTTAAAAGCAAGTTCTGATTGTCCACACTCACATGAACGTGTACATTTAATCGTTAAGAAAATTTATAACAATGTCCACAATAATTGTAAGATTAACATCCCAACGATACTCTTAAACATGGTCAAAAATCGCGTATTTTAATTTTACAAACCGACAGTTACGTCATCAACAGTGCACATTTATTGTTTGCCCATATCTGTACTTGATCGACTTTTAATTCATAACCATTTTACCACTATTGCTGCTTTGCCCACTCCCACCATATTATTTCGATGACAACCTTTCATTCATAAATGATTATTGAATTGAGCGTCTATAAAACGAGACATATGTGATATACGCTTTCATGTAATAAATATATTTCATGAAGATAATCTTCATTTTGCATGATTCCGTATAAGCCATCGATACAGACTGTTACTTCTACGCCAAGAATTCATTGGTATAAAAAATATACGCAAACATAATTTTAAATGTTACTTTCTATGATTTGATACATATTTATCACACATCGATCGATGTATCGATTTTAAAATACAGTAATGTATAATCACATATAGCTTGCAAGGAGATTTGTCTTTCTGTCCTTATCATACACTGACTTGAATGAAACCGGTGGTATCTCGCCAATATTAACTCAAACTTATGAACTTTATTAGCATAAATTACGCGCTTGAATTGTTTCATACATTATTTTGAATACGGCTTTTTCGAAAATGATATTACAGTACAACAGCGAAACGTTTTGCATGATTTACACGTACGGATTCCAGTTCGGAAACTCAAATATTTCATCATAACAGCATTTTCATGCTTAATGTCAATGGAAGGTTAAAGTGATACATAATTATAATGTAAAGGTTAATATGTTTCAATGCGTATATCCGTGTATTTCCGTTGTGTATACAAGTTGTACGGTTAATAAATTATAAGTCTTTGTTTGAGTCATATTGACCCGAGCAGAAACAATGTATAAAGTAACCTATATTATGACACGTTTCCTGTCACACGTAATGGAAACGCAGACGTGTTTTCGTAAACAATATGAAAACAAAGATGTATGCTCCATATAATGCAAAACTGTCGAATATGTACGGTGGAAGAGTGTTCTGAAAGGGATAATTCATAGGTATAACTTGTTGTGCTCTCGTTTTATTTCTTAATGACAATGCTATTGGTTTGGAAAGGTGACCTGGAAAAAACAATGGCAGGTTATTAAACTTTAAGCACAGAACGGGTTAAAACTACTCTGGATTTAAAATAATATTTTTACCAAGACGACCAGCTACAATTTCTGTCTTAATTAGCATGTAAAGCATTTTATGATTTCAATAGTTTTAAATTCACAACAGAGTGTTGATAATTATTTGTGACTTGTAACTGTATTTTTAACTTTTCTGCTATTCATCTAAACTTCTGTTCGATGATTTACTATGATGAACAGCGACAGGACGTGCATCATAACTATATTTCACATTTAGTTGAAATTGTAAAAGTTGTCTGTTTTCAGACTAGTGAGAAAGATATAGGGAATTTTTATTTCGATAACTTTCAAATTGTCATCACTAAACATTAAAGACAGATATGTACTTTAAAAGCAAGTTCTCATTGTTCACAATACATCTACTTGTAAATTTATAATCATGTATCGTTAATAACAATAAATAACAATGTCCACAAAGAGTCCAACGGGACCCGAAAACGTCGTCAAAAATCGCGTACTAAAAGGAAAAGTGTTTACCTACAGCAAAGTTATCTATAGTACACATTCGGACAACTGTAACACATTTCATTCATAACGATTTTACTACTACTATTACTTTTCCCACGCCCTCCATAGTATCTCGATGACAACCTTTAATAACTTTATACATATATTTTATTGAGTGTTTATAAGACTCTGGACATATGTGATAAAAAAGAAATGATGTTATAAATATATTTCTCGAGATAATCTTAGTTTTGTATTATTCCGTATAAGACGCTGATATAACGCTTTAAATTTAAAAAGATGCCATACCTATGCGTTTTTGTCGCTAGTCCATTTCCAGCACATATTTCGGTTATGTTAAACATTTCAATATATTTTATTTTAATTAACTGTTTGTATTGATGGCTTATTATTCGAACAATCCGATTATTAAAATTGCATTAAATAATATTGAAAACAGACGTTTTTATATGTGCTAAAACCCTTGGGAAACCCCTTACTCACATCTACAAATAGATTCAAGAATCCCGAATGTTGTCAGGTAAATATCAGTATTTATTTTTAAAAAAAAACGCGTACAAAGAAGGCAAGCTGATGAATGCTATGCATATAGATAAGATTGGGATCCCAGGATTGAAAATATAATTGGGATCCTTTGAGTAGTATTTACACTTTTCTTATAATGAATTGTACACGTAATGAATTGTACACGTAATGTCGACGTTGACAGGCATACATATGAGTCGCGCTCTGTGAAAAAGGGGGTTTAATGCATATGAGTCAAATGTCGTCCAAGGATTAGGCTAATCAGGGACGACACTTTCGGCTTTTATGGTATTTTTAGTTGAAAGGAAGTCCCTTCTTAGCGAAAATTTTGTTTCGGCGGAAAGTATCGTCCCTAATTATCATATGCGGACTGCACAGGCTAATCTTGGACGACACTTTACGCACATGCATTAAACCCCTTTTTCACAGAGCGCGACCCATATGTAACCGTTTGTTTGCAATACGACCGTATTAATTACTTTCGAGACACATTATCTTCATTCCAATCGCATGATATGCAAATCGTTTTCTGTTTGTTCTGCGCTTCACAAGTATTCGTATAAACAATAAAAAATGTCTTTCTTGCGGCATATTTTCTTTAAAATTTGCGTAAACAAATGCTTCAATGTAACCCAAAACTAAAACGCTAAAGCATTAGACGTCTCCGGACTTGATCCGGAAATATATGGTTCCTACAAATACCCGTCGAATATCTTTTGTTTCAACGAAAATTGTGCAAAACGATTGGCGTGTACAATCGTCATTGTATACTGACACGAACAGTCTTCAAAATATGGGTCACTGGTCCTGTTCCAATCTTAAAAACTCTTTGAAATATGTTCAGTGGACTGGTTCTTTAAGGTTATTAGTGATAAACCTACTTTATTCCTAACAATAAATATATAAAAACTGCGAACATCAATATATCCATTCATACTTTCACCAATATATTAATAAAATAATAGGTCACCGACCGTGTTTGTTCAATGTTGGGCATTGCATATAGTCCCTGTCTAATTTCAGAGACTAAACTTAAGTGCATATACCTACAGAAATATCAATACACACTATTTTCAACGTATAAATATATATTGACCTCAAATTCATCAGAATTTCGTCCAAACTCGCAGTAAAAATGTATTGCCAACTTAATCAGTTTAAACCCATGGGCCGTCGCGCTCGTTTGGAAAAAATGAAATATAAAAAAAATAATGTGAAATTGTAAGAATTAACACTGCATCTTCAAATATATTTTTTTCAAAGAAACATCCCATTCCCATTAAAACACAAGACCAATCCAAAATTGAAAATCTTCCAAAAAAACAACAACAACAACTAAATAGCTGAAAAGTTTAGCTATAATTCAAAGTTTGTCCCCAATTATCACGAGATTAGTGCGGACTACAAAGGCTAATCTGGGACGACACTATAGGCACATGCATTGATGACTTTATTGATCTAAATTATAAGCAGCAAAATAATATATTAGAATGTGCTGTATATAAAGCTTTTACAAAATGTCATGAGGTTTATTCCATATGACATAATACTGGTTCTGGTTTACCATGGAAAAATCCTATTTGTCCTATCTTCTACACAAATGTGCTTGTGCTATTTTTTGCCAAAGGTGCAAACCAGTTTTATTTATGGAAATTTCATGGAAAATCGCATCTCAAAAATCCCAAAAATAATTTAGTTTTGAATCACAGTGATCATTCAGTAGAATCCCGCCACCTCACTTCTGATTTTAAGTGCACAAAGATTGACCTATGTGTTGGTTTATACATGCAATTTATACAAGAAGTGTTAACAGCTCATTGCATACCTAATTGGGCATTGAATAGATCTTCTGATTTTAAGTGCACACAGATTGACCTATTATTACTTCGTTGTAAATACCAGGCATGGTTTATAAGTAGTACTTGAAGACGAATTTCACTGTTTTTTAGAATGTCCAAGGATTTGCGGAGAGAGTGCCTGATGTTGTTCTTATTTAAGATTTAATTTTCGAAAAGGTATTTAACATGTATGTCATATAATGTTTTAAATGTCAGTATATATGGTAAGTACGAAGGAGGTTATAGATGCATTTTATTATTTGCTCTCTTCCCGTTGTTCGTCGTCCATCGTCGTGGTCATTATTTATCTTGTAGACACTCTTGAGACCCGATCTTCATAAACTTGGTAAGAACATTTGTCCCAATTTTTATCCTCCGCCATAATCGGGGGATACAGTTTTGGCATTGTCCGTCCTTCCGTCTGTCACAAAATTATCAGGGCTATACCTCATAAACTATATATTTCAAAATAAAACTTAATGGGTTTATAGATATCAACCAGGGAAATAACCATGCGTAAGAACCATAACCCTACACTTTATTTTATAAGAGTCATTGCAATTTGTTATTGTTCTATAATGTGACTTTTCAGGGCTATATCTCAGATACTATAAAGATTTTAGCATGAAATTTCATGGGTGTATAGATATCTAAGAGATGTGCCATGCAAAAGACCCATAACTCTTCACTTTCCTAAATAAGAGTTATTGCCCTATGTTGTTTTGTATGATGTCTGTCACAAACTTTTCAGGGCTATATCTCAGAGACTGTATATAAGATTTCAACATGAAACTTTTTTTGGTGTAAATATATCAATAATGAAAAAATACTATGCAAAAGAACAATAGCCCTACACTTTTTCAAATAAAAGTTATTGCCCTTTGTTGTTTGTGCACGATGTAACTTTTCAGGGCTATATCTCAGATACTTTACAGGATTTCAACATGAAACTTAATGGGTTTATAAATATCATTGAGGATAAGTGCCATGCACAAGAACCTAAACCCTACACTTTCTTAAATAAGAGTTACTGCCCTTTGTTGCTTGTGTATGGTAGTATAGATATCAATGAGGATAACTGCATTTCATGAAAACATAAACCATACACTTTTTTATTTTACCGTTAATTCCCTGTTCATTCATTTTGTGAATTTAACAAAGTGCAATAACTTTTTATTAATTATGTCTATGATTATGCTTCGTTTGCGTAGAATTTCTATTCATTGATATCTAAACGAACAAGAATGGTTGTGGTTCTTGTTCATTGCACTTTTCCGTATTGATATATATACACACACGAAGTTTCATGTTGGAATTTCATATAGTTTTTTAGTGAAGAGTTTGTGACAGACAAACATCATACACAAACAACAAACGGCAATAACTCTCATTTAAGAAAGTGTAGAGTTATGGTTCTTGTTGATGGCACTTATCAATTTGATATCTATACACTCTGATATTATAGTTTCTGAGTAATAGCCCTGAAAAATGTGTTACAGACAGGCATCATATAAAAACAACAAAAGGGAAACTCTTATTTAAGAAAGTGTTGGGTTATGGTTCTTGTGCATGGTGTTTCTCCTCATTCGATATCTATAAGCCCATGCAGTTTCATGTTGAAATCTGAGATATACCCGGAAAATTTTGTGACAGATGGACGGACGGACGGGTGGACAACGCTAAAACGTTATGCCTCCGCCTTCGGCGGGGGATATTAACAGTAGTATATGCCACGTGTTATTTCAATGGAGGAGTACGTTCATTTCGAGCTCTGTTCTTTTGCTTGATTGAATGTGTTCCCCAGTGATGTGTGCTGTTAAGTTTTGAATACAAGTTCGATACTTATACCGAGCTGTTGATGCGTGCCAAATATAAGACTCCTATCAATACTGGTAGCTGGAAATCTAAACTTAAAGAAACAAGTTCGCCATTATTGGGAGACAGCATGGAGAAAACGTGCAGCGCGCAAATTATTGGAAATAACCATTTTGACAAGAGAAGTACATGCAAATGAAGTCAATCGATCGCATCCAAAAGACAAAAATAAATCAATCGTCGCCATGGTATCGGATCTGGAAATAAAGGTGAAATACATAGACAGCCGAGTGCAACACACGGAGACTTGTGTACATTTTTTAGGTTCTATAATTGATGAAAACTCAGAGGGTCTCTCAAACGTAAACACGAAGATCAAATAGCTAAAAAAATCGTACACTCATTTAGAGGAAAAAGTATCGCATCCTATTTAAACTTGAGAAGAAGATGAAAGCAAAACCTCTCGACCTAGAGACAAATCCCATGCGCGACAACATTGTCTTCTTTAGCGTGCCAGAAACAACATTAGCCGGACCAGAGGGATGTCGTTAGGTCATATCATACATTATTCACACAGTACTTGAGATTCACGATGACGTGAAAGTGAAATTTTCAGCCACCAGGGGAAGCGCTAAATAAAACTTTAGTGGACAGGGGTTTCGGAGTTGTTGGTCCGAAACTGTGGAATGACCTACCATCAAGCATCCGGACTTCTGTCTCAATAGACATTTTCAAACGGAATTTGAAAACATTTCTCTTCATAGACTTGTACAACCTATTTGTATTTGAATACCTGTGATTTTAAAAATAATCGAGACTCAGCGCTATAGATTTATTATAATTTATCAGAATTTACGAGTGCGACGGTTGTCCAGACGGGGTTTGATTTCTCCAGTCTTCAACTCACATGGTGGTAGTATTAGCAGTTCCTTTAAGTCACGCTTAGCCCCTATAGTTGTGTCTCATAGTCACACTGTAATTTTAACCTTCAAGTTGTGTCTTGTAGTCACACTTGGTCAGTCTATGTGTGACTTGTAGTCACAATAGTTCAAATAAGGTTAAAACCCAAAGGAAGTGTCCGTAATTGCGTTATTGCTGAAGTTTCTTACAGCATTTTTATTTATATCACACAATTTTAGATTATTAATCTTTTAATTAATGCTTCATAATAGTATCATTCACTCTTATGTTTAATCAATAGACCCTTTTCCCAATAAGCCAGAATCGATAAGAGCGCGAAGTCACGTGACTCGCAGAATTCCAGAACGAGGCGAAACGTGATGCCGTTTATAATAACACGCAATGCCGCATCTAATTTCATTACGCTTTTGACGTTACGATATTGTCAACACAAGATGACATCGTCAGTAAATATATAATTCCCATTTTAAGTGTCAATACATTAAATACTTTTTTTGTAGTAAAGTTCTTGTTTTAATTCACATGTTTGCACAAATTTTGACACTGTTAGTTTGAGCCTTTTTATCGCGGTGTTTAATCAAAGATCTATCAATAATCTTGTTTATTGGTATATCTGTTGTTTAATTGTCCCTGTGTTCAGCACAAACCCATTATCTCGTTATGATCAGATACTGTGCCGACATATACTAAATAACAGCAAGGTGTCATAAACCACACGTTGCGGATGTCTGGTAATTTCCACATAATTTATGACCCCCGTGTCTTCTCGTGGTAGTAGTATTGCGTAGTCATTTCTTAGAGTAATTTTAAGCCGAATACTCAACTGTTGCTAAAATAAGATATGTAAAATTTTGTAAAAATTTAAAGTAATTTGCCCAAACAGATTGTCAGAAATTGAACAGTGTATAGATATTAGCAGTTTAATCATTATAATAAAGTGCTTAATACCCATACATTTTTAATATTTTAACAAATTAATGCTAAACATTGCACGTATTCAACGGTTACCGGTAAAATTAAACTCCGTCATTACGTAGTCCTATGAAGAGTGTACGGTAGTGTACGAAACCTTTACCGGACATTCATTCCCACGGTCAATCGTTCCTACGCTAATTTTGACAATAAGGACATTCGTTCCTAAGGGTTTTTTTTACATCACGGACAATCGTTTCCACATTTTTTCACAATCCGGACATTCGTTCCAACGTTATTTTGACAGCCCGGACATTAGTTCATAAATTACCTTGACAGCCCTGACAATGGTTCATTCATTATTGTAAGCCATTACATTCGTTCCTTATTTAAATTTACTAGAATAGGTGAAACAAAACTGAACGGAATAAAACAACTAGAACCGCATAAGAAGTTGATATGTTGTATTTTATTAAACTTATAATTATGATGGTATGCCTAAGAAAGGAATCGAAGAGGCTTTTTGTGAATAACCATCGTAGTGTAGAGTAAGACATGAAGATGTATTCTTTATTATAGTCACAATTACGTACAATACAACAATACAAACATCCAATTATATATATACAATAGACAATTGTATGTAAACTTTCTAAATTAGAAATATAAGAGACTTTTGCATTTATAATCATTTAAATCCATATATATATTATACATGTATAAAATCACCAGAGTTCCAATTCTGTACAAATCAGTTCTATATTACATGATTAGCCTAAGAGGCTGTTGCTAATCCTTTTTAAAAACATCGTTAAAATAATTGAATTAAAATATTGAGTTCAAAAACGAGCACTATTGCGCAATTAACAAATTGTTTAGAAAATCGAGTATTATCCACATGTGTTTCTTTAAGTACGAATGACCCATAGACCGACCGCGATTTTTCGTTAGAAGTTATATGTTGGAAGTGAATTTTAAGGAATGGGCCATTATTCAACATAAATATTTTTTTCACAGTTTGCTTAGTTAAAGATATATAATCGACAAACTGTTTTTAATCGGCTTAGAGCTAACAAGTTACGTTAAATGCATTGTCGACAAAATGTCAGTCAGTTAATTAATTAGTCAACTAATCAATTAAAATCATATTGGCTGGCTCATTCTGAATCGGCTTACTGTAAACAAGATTGGTAAATTGAATTGGCTAATAAAAGAAGATAAGCTTTGCTCGGAATATTGCTCTTTTGTTTAGTTTTGCATTGAATTGTATTAACCAATGTCCGGACTGTCAAATAACAAAAACAACAACAACCTTTATTAGCATATAAGCACAATACAATGCTTTTTTGCAACAAAACAGAAAGTTACGCAATAACATAGGAACGAATGTCCGGATGTAAGAACGATTTTCCGGGCTCTAAAAATAATGTATGAACTATTGTCCGGTTTTTTAAATACAATATTCGAGCGAATGTACGCCTTGTCAAAATTAGCGTACGAACGAATGTCCGTGTGAACGAATGTCCGGATACCGTACGGAACAACATAATTAAAACAAGCATTTTCGTTTAACCACAACTGGGTTTAATATTTTGATATAAAATGCTATACATTTTCACTCATAATCTCTTATGAAGAAATTGCATTATGCGCGCTACGTAATAAACCACGTATATCTTAGTAGTGCTAGATCTCAACGAAAAATCGATTTCGCATTTAGCGTAACATTGGGTGTAATGTATTAATCTTAAAGGTCCTATGGTTAAATTATTTTGCATAGGCTCGGCGTCCGTTATAGACTTTAAGCGTCGTGAAAAGTATCACACGTACCCTACACGCCATAACATATGGTGTGTATATCCGTTGTATAACAATTTGAGTCAAACAAAANCTGCCTGCCTGCCTGCCTGCCTGCCTGCCTGCCTGCCTGCCTGCCTGCCTGCCTGCCTGCCTGCCTGCCTGCCTGCCTGCCTGCCTGCCTGCCTGCCTGCCTGCCTGCCTGCCTGCCTGCCTGCCTGCCTGCCTGCCTGCCTGCCTGCCTGCCTGCCTGCCTGCCTGCCTGCCTGCCTGCCTGCCTGCCTGCCTGCCTGCCTGCCTGCCTGCCTGCCTGCCTGCCTGCCTGCCTGCCTGCCTGCCTGCCTGCCTGCCTGCCTGCCTGCCTGCCTGCCTGCCTGCCTGCCTGCCTGCCTGCCTGCCTGCCTGCCTGCCTGCCTGCCTGCCTGCCTGCCTGCCTGCCTGCCTGCCTGCCTGCCTGCCTGCCTGCCTGCCTGCCTGCCTGCCTGCCTGCCTGCCTGCCTGCCTGCCTGCCTGCCTGCCTGCCTGCCTGCCTGCCTGCCTGCCTGCCTGCCTGCCTGCCTGCCTGCCTGCCTGCCTGCCTGCCTGCCTGCCTGCCTGCCTGCCTGCCTGCCTGCCTGCCTGCCTGCCTGCCTGCCTGCCTGCCTGCCTGCCTGCCTGCCTGCCTGCCTGCCTTCCTGCCTTCCTGCCTGCCTGCCTGTCTGCCTGCCTTTATTATACTTGACAAGGTTCGTTACCAAGGTAAATCCTTATAATTATCTTAAACTTTAAACACAGATGTTTGCAATGTTCCTTAAAAAAGTTTTTTCTGAAGATGCAGTGTCAATGATTAAAGGTTAAACTTATTACGTGTTTATAATTCATTACTTTTCAAACAAGCGCGATGGTCCATACGCTTTGACTGTTTAAGTTGGGCATACTGTTGTATTGTAAAGTTGGAAGAAATTCCACGAAATTTGAGCGCAATATATTAACAAATTTAGATAGTGTATATTGATATTTCTGCAAGTATATGCAGAAAAATCAAGTTTTTTTTAATAAGTTAGGTACTATATACAATGTCCAATATTGAACAAACAGGTTCGGTGACCCATTATTTTATTGATATATTGGTGAAATTATGAATTTATACATTGGTGTGCTGATCAAGAAAACATGTTTTGAGTAAAGAAGATATATAACTTATTGAATTATAGTCTTAAACCACTTGAAGATATTTATATGAACTTTAAAAGTTTATCAGATCGAAACAAAGCCGGTAACCCATATTTTGATAACTGTTCGTTCGACACTCATGTACACGGCATTTGGAGGATCCAAAATATTATTACTGGGATCCCGATCCTCTAAATATATCCTAGATCCTCGGCTTATACCAATTATTTTTAGAAGTAGATCAAGCGTATCTATTTACATTAAATGTCAGGAAATAATACTTGGGATTACAAATCCAAAAATGAATGATATAAACATAGTGTGACTAGAGATTAAACGATATACTTTTTATTGTCAGAGGAAAATTAAAAGCCAACCATAATCAACATGATCTAAGACAGACATTGTCTTAAAGTTCTGGATGGGGCTGTACAAATTAACGCTCATTTTTTTCATGCTGCTGTAAAACTCTTCGAGGACGTTAATTCTCATTTTGAAGATTCTCAAGGTCCACAGAGTTTGGCACGACACTGTCTGAGAATTTGTCAGAACAAACGTGTGTATTAACTGTTGGAATCTAATTATTCAAGCCATTTGCTCTTACCCAGTTTTTTTTGCATATTAGTCCTTTGGCAATACTTTATTTTCATAAATTTACTAACTCTTCTGCTCAAATTGTGACAGTTAAAGATGCAGCAGTAGTATTTTCCCATTGTTTACATTGACACCGGAAGAAGGTATACCGTCCCGCACGAACGACAACAGTTTCAGTTTCAGTTTATTGGCAAAATCAGCAAATACATGCCTTTGGCCACATAGTAAACAAATATACATAAAGATGACCACACAAATGAAATACTAAACAAAAAGCATTTCACATTAATGGATAATTAAATGAATACGTGAATACATAATTGGTTTCCAACGTTAAGAAGAAACAACAGAGTAGCTAGCTAGCAAGGTAATCATTTCTTTTTAACATAGCATTGTAAATAAATTTGAAAATATTTCTTAATTTTCTATAGTTAGGACTGAACATCATATAAACGAACTTGTTGACAGTATAAAACGATTGGTTAACCTTATACTTAATTCTTAAATCTTGATAAAGCGTACATATACGTAATAAGTGATATTCTGTTTCAACCATGTTACTGTTACACAGTTTGCATTTCTTGTTTTCTCTGGTAAGGTTATTGTATCTACCAGTTTCAATTTCTAAAGAATGATTGCTTAGTCTGAATCTTGTTAGAGCTTTTCTATGGCAATCATTTTCAACACATTCCAAATATTTTTCAAATGTAGAATCCTTTTTAAATTTAACATAATAATGTAATTTACTTTGCGAATTTATCATATCATTCCATGACTGGACGTATTGATATCGAAGACGTTGTTTAAGTTGTTTTGGATAATGGTCTGTTATGATAACATGTTCATGCAATACACAGCTAAAGCCTAAATTGCCAATGAGGTCTTTGATAGCTTTTGTCCAGCATAGTTTTATATTAGTTTTAACAAACGTTTTATCTGTGAAATTCTTATCGTACATAGATCGTATAAGTGAATTTGGTAAATTAATAATTTTGCACCAGAATTTAAGGGACATCTCTTTACATATAATATATAACGGAAAACGTCCTAGTTCGCCTAAGACGGCTGCATTTGATGTCTGTTGGCGTATACCTAATATGTATTTACAAAATTTGAGATGTATTTTATCAACCTCATTGTTTTTTATAAATCCCCCAAACTTCACAACCGTATGTAATTATAGGTACAACAAGACTGTCAAAAGGCAACAGTTTTGTTTTTACATCGAGTTTTACTCTTCTAAATGTAGACAGAAGATGATTATATGTCTTTAAGGCTTGCCCATTCAGGGTTTTGACAGCGTCATTGAGTGACCCATTATAATTGAGTGTGATACCAAGGTAAGTAAATTTGTCAACAATTTTCAATTATTTCATTATTCAATAAACATAGATAATTATTTTAAGTGTTCTTTTTTTGGAATATACATACTTTTGTCTTTTTAACATTTATTTTTAGACCCCATTTTTCGAGAGTAAGTATCTATACAATTCAACTGGGCTTGTAAGCTAAAAGGATCTGTTGTAAATAACGCTATATCATCAGCAAATAATAACATATGCAAAGATAGTGTATCAATATCCTGACAAGTGAGATTCTCAAAATCTAAAATATCAGTTATATCATTTATAAACAGAATAAATAGGAGAGGATAAAGAGGCTCCCCTTGTTTGACCCCTAATGAGAGAAGGAATTGTTATCAGTATCTTTAACACAGGATTTGACAATTTGATAGATTGACTTAATCACAGTTAGCATCTTCCAACTTAAACCAGCCTGAACTAATTTGACCCACTGTGCGTCATGGATGACAACATTGTCTAGACGGAATAGACTTATCCCGGAAAAGCACGAGTTTCGAAAAACCCACTCATCACCCCGGTACAAACAACGCTGGTCAATTATATCAACTAATAATAGCTTACTTTAAATCATAACGGTTGATACGGTATGTGATTTTGAAAGGATTATAAATAGCTGAGCTTTATTTGTACCAGCATATAAGTGGGTATTTCCAAAAAGTTGCTTTTCTGGGATACATATAATTCCGGAATATTATTGTTCGAATCTCAATCATATACATAATTATATAAGGCGTGACAAACAGCAACACATTAAACGACTACAGTTTGTACTCAAATAATACACATATTTTGAGCTATTTAAATGATAATGTTAAAATTTGTATAAAGCAAAAACTCATACATTTCAATTGTGTTGTTGTTTTTCAAATAATAATTAGACGCTTTGAAATCAGTGATTGATTTCGTTCACTGTTTGATAGACGTGGAATGGAAGAAAAAGCAAGGTAAGGAACAGAAGTATGAAAAACTTATAGGATGCTTGGAAACAATCGTTTTATGCCGAGCGAAATAAACTTCATTCTTATGAAATAATCACAAAATATACGTATTAGCATATCTTGTTTTCCGCGTCAAACAAATACATGGTGTGAAAATATGTCAAAATGCAAACAGTAAATGGATTCCGGCCAGTTCAGCACCGGGTTTTTTCTTTTACTTCTATACATATCGATCGAATACATGTGTGCGATATGAACAAAAAGCAAACGTATATACGATTGATTGTTTTTCGGTCGATTCGGTTATAGTTAAGGGATAAATGATACATTTCCGATGTTGTAGTAATGTATAAATTCGAGCACTTTGGACGACTGCATTCATATATTTGAAGAACGAAAAAGGTTGCTTAACCATGCAGGATGTTTCCCCCCCCCCCAAATTACCGTAGTATAAACATTAAGCGAGATATATCGATTGATGTGACAAAAATTGGCAATTTTTTTAATATTCTAGAAACTTCAATAGGTAAATTAATGCAAAACTGTGCGTTCTTGAACAAATACTAACAAATAGAAGAGCGATAAACAATCGCGTGGATGTTTAAGTAATTGCGCAATACACGTGCTTTGCAGGCATACATTTAAATGACGAAATACGAGTAAATTTGAGAAACTCTAGTAAACCAAAACCTGTGGTGTTTAAAACATACTTTTGGACACACAAGAATATAAACGGGCGATTAGCATAACTGGAATACACCATAAAAACGTACGTTTATAGTCGATACCACTTATTCTATGTTGATTGACGTTATTTTTAATTTGTTTTGTTTGTACTACATTTGTCGTTTTTGTGTGTGTGTTTTTTAGGGGGTGCAGAATATTATTTAACGGATGTCAATCCTGTCAAATGTTGAAAATAACCGAAATATGAACTGGAAGTGAACTAACGACACAAAAAGCATAGGTATGTTATCTTTTCTTAATTTAAATGGTATGCCTTTTTTATGTAAAGCGTTCTATCGATGGATAATAGGAAATTATACAAAATTAAGATTATCTTTGAGAAACAAATGTATTACATGAAAGCGTTTAACAAATATGTCTCGTTTTATAGACGCTCAATACATGTTTACTTAGCTATGAAAGATTGTCATCGATATACTATGGTGGGAGTGGGAAAAGCCGCAGTAGTGGTAAAATAGTAATGAATTAAAAGTCAATCAAGTACAGATATGCACATACAATAAAGTTTCATTCTTTATTCTCATTTATATTCATACATTACATATGTATAACAGTAAAACATATTCACATTAAAACAGTATGTATATAACCGCTCATGGTGTTGAGCTATAAGAGATATTGCAAAAGTTTGCATAGCATTATATATGATATCATTCTATTATCACTATTTACAATACTAATAGATATATTATAAGTTCTACTCTTTCTTTAAAAAACTGCGATAAAATAATCAAAGTTATGACACTGAATGCTGTAAATTGGAGCACTAGCGCGCTAATAAAATAGATTTTCTAAAATCGAATATCATTCCTGATCAGATCAGAAATGAACTGATAAGCACTGATTTCTACATTCACAAAAAATACATTTTATATTACATTAAAACATATATGACATTATTTACATAGTAAAAATTGTCGTCTTCTTAAAATTGCATGACAGGTTTTGGCACATTGTCTAATAAAGTCTTTATTTGAGAACAGCATAATACATTGATCCATTTTTGATAAGTTTGGAAACTCAAAATTGAATACAATTGCCTTCGAGAGTAAACTATCTCTTAGGTCATTATATATTTGACATTCAAGTATAACATGAAATTCATTTTCTTCATTTTGACTTAAACAAAATGATCATTTTCTATTTTCTTCTATAAGCCCTTCATAACGCCCAGTTTCAATACGAATGGGTGCAACACCAAGTCTAAATTTACTAAACACAGACCGATGAGATAATGGTAAATTAAGAATACAATAATCTTCTACATTATAACTAGACATTAACAATTTAAACAACCTAAGTTTATTGCGTCCTCGGCCAGATGGACCTAAATCGTTATTAAATCGTCGAAGCCAGCTATTGATGTACTATTCATGTGTAATTGCTTCTATATTAACAGCAAATGATCTTGGTTTAGGAATTTCTAAATTGCAGTTCATATTCATATCATTTTCTATAAAATAAGAAGTAACATTGTATATCCAATTTTTACATGAGCGGCTTGATTCACCGTGTGCCCATAGAGCCACTTTTTTTTTTAACCGCGACCTTTGCATACATGCCAATCTCGACCAAAACAATGAGACACTTTTCCATTGTCGGACTATTGGTGGCTTCCATGCCATTTAACCGGAAATTCCATCATTTGGTGAATATTTACCCACCCCGAGGAAGAAACGGATAGCCCGATGTTGAACAGCATCTATGCAAGAGTACGACCGGTAACCCCACAAAGGTGCACTGTAGCTAATACAATAAATGTGCACTATTGGTGACGTTGCTGTTGGTGGGTAAAATATTAATTAAAGTACGCGATTTTTGACGATGTTTTAGAGTCTCATTGAGATGTTAATCCAACAATTATTGTGGATATTGTTATTTATTTTTACTTAACGATACATGATGCATGGTTGCTAGATACATGTACAAGTACACGTGAGTGTGGACAATAAAAACTTGCTTTTAAAGAACATAGCTGTTTGTGATGCTTAGAAATGACACATTGAAAATTAATGCTTAATTGCTTTTTAAAGTTTGACTAATACCTCTCAAATACGAGGTAAAAAAATGAATAAAAAATAAAAAAATAAATGCAAATATACGTTGTAAACCATACAACTTTTATAAATAACGGAAGTAACCGATTATAGGTATTGTGACATATTTACCTCTAACAATTTAAATAGGTATAACTATATGTGATCATGTATTATATTTGAATATTTTCCTCTCCTGGCTATATAGACGGGTCCATTCTAAATCGAAACATAAGTATGATAAACCCTTATCAAATCATGGAAAGTAACAGCTCAAAATACGTTTAAAAACGGTTGAATCACTATAAACACGAGATCTTTAAGTAGAATCAGGTTTCGATATTGTAACAAACATAGATATTTAAATTCGTTATTCAATTATTAGATTAACAAAATGAGGGGCATATGTCAATTACGACAGAAATGCTAATGTATATGTAAAGGAACGATGGATATTCCATCAGGTTTGCCGCATAAGAACGCAGATCAATAAAACCTATGAACTTTATTTTGAACTGCCAATTTAACAAAGCAAACTTGGGTTTCCACGCAACATCAATAGAACATGTGAAAATCATTTCGAAATCTCAATTTAAAGTTCACTAGAAACAGTACGTACATGTACGGGTCGAAGGTATGCATCTGAGCTGTACACATATCACACAACTTGAATGGCCCACACAATAAACAACACTCTTAAAGCAACAGTCTTGCATTATTGATGTCATGTTTAAAAATAAATATATGGTATTTCTAACAACCTACCAATTTGGGGGTCTGAAATATTAGGTAAGCGTGGGCAATTGCTTTAATATGCGTTTCCAAATGAATTCAATATTGATAAATAGTTCACCAATTCATCATGGCGCGTACACATAACATTTTATTCAGATGTTTCTTTAATATCGAGACGCTATTTCGAACTGAATATATATTTTGTAATATCCCAAATTCGAACACATAGTATCGAAAATATCGAAAAATCACCACCACCACCACCACCACCGCCATCGCCGCCGCCGCCGCCGCCGCCGCCGCCGTCGTCATCATCATCAGCAGCAGCAGCATCGGCAGCGTCGTCGTTGTCGTCGTCATCATCATCATCATCACCATCATCATCAGCAGCAGCATCATCTTCATCACCATCAGCAGCAGCAGCAGCAGCATCATCATCAGCAGCAGCAGCATCATCATCAGCAGCAGCAGCAGCAGCATCATTATAATTGTTATAATGTTACTATTCTTATTATTATTATTATTATTATTATTATTATTATTATTATTATTATTATTATTATTATTATTATTATTATTTTTATTATTATTTAGTGGGTTTTTTTCCGTAATCGTAAGGGAACTTCTATGTATAGAACCCATTCATTTTCTTGCAGATACATTTACGTCATCTTAATTCTGATGGTTTTGCTGAACTCTGGAGGTAGGTTTCTACAGTAAACGATACTTACTATGCGTGTACAAAACTGGATTTTCGCATTTTTAATGCATGCATTACATGTTTATTGTATGTTAAAAAAACGCCATAGTTGTTCTGCATTTTAAGTAACTCCAGGCAAGGTGCTTGAACGTTATACTTGTTGTAATGATATTTTGTAATGTATATGTTGACACTGTTTTATGTACGAGATGTTCACATTCAATTGTATTTTCAGAATCTCTGATTTGCCTTGTTAATGGGAAACCTGAACCGTATAATCCTGACAACAAGTCTTGCTGTGTTGAAATGGCTTGTACGAGAGAGTAACGAATGGAATCGAGATGAGATGCTGTAACGGTAAGTTGTGTTCTTAGTTCATTACAATCATGATAACAAATGTTTGCAAAAATAAGTTTACTATGGTTACAGTGTATTTGCATAAATAGTGAGTACTTGTCATCGGAAGTTGGAAATGATTTGGTCATTCACGTCGAATACCATCATAATAAATTGTTTCTGGATACAAATGTTTATCAACAAATGCACAAACAATCATAGTTACACACATTGGTTTGCTTTATAAGTTATGCGTTCTTCAAGAAATAAATAGCAAAATCATCAATTGCATATTTCTTTACATTATTTTTCTGCACAATATCCACCCGGCAGATGTGCAAAATTTCGATTGACAAGCCTAGCATAGTCACAGTCGTTCTTTCACATCAAATGCAGTATCAACATACAGTCATCATTAACGGCTCATTAAACCCGTTCCATTCCAGGAAAGGCATATGAAAGTCATTCGCACCAATGTTGTAATGGCACCGTTTACATGCAAAGCCTTACAAAGTTATGTTGTTGAAACAACACGCATGACAACGACCGTTTAAATGATGTCTCTTATTAGCGAAAATCCAGTTTAGGCGGAAAGTGTCGTCCCTGATTAGCCTGTGCGGACTGCAAAATGGGGTCTAAAAATAAATGTTAAAAAGACAAAAGTATGTATATTCCAAAAAAAGAAAACTTAAAATAATTATCTATGGTCATTGAATAATGAAATAATTGAAAATTGTTGACAAATTTACTTACCTTGGTATCACACTCAATTATAATGGGTCACTCAATGACGCTGTCAAAACCCTGAATGGGCAAGCCTTAAAGACATATAATCATCTTCTGTCTACATTTAGAAGAGTAAAACTCGATGTAAAAACAAAACTGTTGCCTTTTGACAGTCTAGTTGTACCTATAATTACATACGGTTGTGAAGTTTGGGGGATTTATAAAAAACAATGAGGTTGATAAAATACATCTCAAATTTTGTAAATACATATTAGGTATACGCCAACAGACATCAAATGCAGCCTTCTTAGGCGAACTAGGACGTTTTCCGTTATATATTATATGTAAAGAGAGGTCCCTTAAATTCTGGTGCAAAATTATTAATTTACCAAATTCACGTATACGATCTATGTACGATAAGAATTTCACAGATACAACGTTTGTTAAAACTAATATAAAACTATGCTGGACAAAAGCTATCAAAGACCTCATTGGCAATTTAGGCTTTAGCTGTGTATTGCATGAACATGTTATCATAACAGACCATTATCCAAAACAACTTAAACAACGTCTTCGATATCAATACGTCCAGTCATGGAATGATATGATAAATTCGCAAAGTAAATTACATTATTATGTTAAATTTAAAAAGGATTCTACATTTGAAAAATATTTGGAATGTGTTGAAAATGATTGCCATAGAAAAGCTCTTACAAGATTCAGACTAAGCAATCATTCTTTAGAAATTGAAACTGGTAGATACAATAACATTACCAGAAAAAACAAGAAATGCAAACTGTGTAACAGTAACATGGTTGAAACAGAATATCACTTCTTACGTATATGTACGCTTTATCAAGATTTAAGAATTAAGTATAAGGTTAACCAATCGTTTTATACTGTCAACAAGTTCGTTTATATGATGTTCAGTCCTAACTATAGAAAATTAAGAAATATTTTCAAATTTATTTACAATGCTATGTTAAAAAGAAATGATTACCTTGCTAGCTAGCTACTCTGTTGTTTCTTCTTAACGTTGGAAACCAATTATGTATTCACGTATTCATTTAATTATCCATTTATGTGAAATGCTTTTTGTTTAGTATTTCATTTGTGTGGTCATCTTTATGTATATTTGTTTACTATGTGGCCAAAGGCATGTATTTGCTGATTTTGCCAATAAACTGAAACTGAAACTGTTGTCGTTCGTGCGGGACGGTATACCTTCTTCCGGTGTCAATGTAAACAATGGGAAAATACTACTGCTGCATCTTTAACTGTCACAATTTGAGCAGAAGAGTTAGTAAATTTATGAAAATAAAGTATTGCCAAAGGACTAATATGCAAAAAAAACTGGGTAAGAGCAAATGGCTTGAATAATTAGATTCCAACAGTTAATACACACGTTTGTTCTGACAAATTCTCAGACAGTGTCGTGCCAAACTCTGTGGACCTTGAGAATCTTCAAAATGAGAATTAACGTCCTCGAAGAGTTTTACAGCAGCATGAAAAAAATGAGCGTTAATTTGTACAGCCCCATCCAGAACTTTAAGACAATGTCTGTCTTAGATCATGTTGATTATGGTTGGCTTTTAATTTTCCTCTGACAATAAAAAGTATATCGTTTAATCTCTAGTCACACTATGTTTATATCATTCATTTTTGGATTTGTAATCCCAAGTATTATTTCCTGACATTTAATGTAAATAGATACGCTTGATCTACTTCTAAAAATAATTGGTATAAGCCGAGGATCTAGGATATATTTAGAGGATCGGGATCCCAGTAATAATATTTTGGATCCTCCAAATGCCGTGTACATGAGTGTCGAACGAACAGTTATCAAAATATGGGTTACCGGCTTTGTTTCGATCTGATAAACTTTTAAAGTTCATATAAATATCTTCAAGTGGTTTAAGACTATAATTCAATAAGTTATATATCTTCTTTACTCAAAACATGTTTTCTTGATCAGCACACCAATGTATAAATTCATAATTTCACCAATATATCAATAAAATAATGGGTCACCGAACCTGTTTGTTCAATATTGGACATTGTATATAGTACCTAACTTATTAAAAAAAACTTGATTTTTCTGCATATACTTGCAGAAATATCAATATACACTATCTAAATTTGTTAATATATTGCGCTCAAATTTCGTGGAATTTCTTCCAACTTTACAATACAACAGTATGCCCAACTTAAACAGTCAAAGCGTATGGACCATCGCGCTTGTTTGAAAAGTAATGAATTATAAACACGTAATAAGTTTAACCTTTAATCATTGACACTGCATCTTCAGAAAAAACTTTTTTAAGGAACATTGCAAACATCTGTGTTTAAAGTTTAAGATAATTATAAGGATTTACCTTGGTAACGAACCTTGTCAAGTATAATAAAGGCAGGCAGACAGGCAGGCAGGCAGGAAGGCAGGAAGGNAGGGCAATAACTTTTATTTGAAAAAGTGTAGGGCTATTGTTATTTTGCATAGTATTTTTTCATTATTGATATATTTACACCAAAAAAGTTTCATGTTGAAATCTTATATACAGTCTCTGAGATATAGCCCTGAAAAGTTTGTGACAGACATCATACAAAACAACATAGGGCAATAACTCTTATTTAGGAAAGTGAAGAGTTATGGGTCTTTTGCATGGCACATCTCTTAGATATCTATACACCCATGAAATTTCATGCTAAAATCTTTATAGTATCTGAGATATAGCCCTGAAAAGTCACATTATAGAACAATAACAAATTGCAATGACTCTTATAAAATAAAGTGTAGGGTTATGGTTCTTACGCATGGTTATTTCCCTGGTTGATATCTATAAACCCATTAAGTTTCATTTTGAAATATATACTTTCTGAGGTATAGCCCTGATAATTTTGTGACAGACGGAAGGACGGACAATGCCAAAACTGTATCCCCCGATTATGGCGGAGGATAAAAATTGGGACAAATGTTCTTACCAAGTTTATGAAGATCGGGTCTCAAGAGTGTCTACAAGATAAATAATGACCACGACGATGGACGACGAACAACGGGAAGAGAGCAAATAATAAAATGCATCTATAACCTCCTTCGTACTTACGATATATACTGACATTTAAAACATTATATGACATACATGTTAAATACCTTTTCGAAAATTAAATCTTTAATAAGAACAACATCAGGCACTCTTTCCGCAAATCCTTGGACATTCTAAAAAACAGTGTAATTCGTCTTCAAGTACTACTTACAAACCATGCCTGGTATTTACAACGAAGTAAAACAGTAACTTTTTGCCGTCTGTCAGCTTCAACTTGCATCAAACTGTTGACCTCAGTTGTATATATTCGGTGTTTGTGTTGTGTATTTGGGTGTCTATTTGCTCGAAAACATTTCGTTTATTTTTGCATTCAAGCACGTAAAAAGTATTATAGAAAAAATGTATCTAGAAAATGTTTCCAAAAGACACAACTCTATTATTTTGGGCCGGTGACCTTGGATTATTAATACAGAATATTGGCATGTAATGTGTTTTGTATTTCAGTTTTCCTTGCCATGAATAAGAGACCACATGCTTTAACAAGATGGACATCCTGATTGTTCAGCTGAAGTATCACTTAATCTATATTTGTAAAAAGGGGAGATTATGAAACGTTGCAAACCTTTACATCTTTCAAAGAATGTTTGATACATTTCTAAAATAGTTTACAATGTCTATATTCACTTATCAATGTCTGATAAGTGACTCGTAAGCCATTTGCATGGCTATGTAGTACTGAGCACAATGGACATATTTTATGATTCAATATACTTAACATTTCATTATTTTAGTTTGATTTAAAACTGTATATAATAATTATTATATGTATGTACTATGTGTCACTTATATAAAATATGAAACTAAAAAACTACAAGTGAGTTATGCTCTATGTAGCCATTAATAAAGCAGAATTATCACTTATATAAGACGTAGGATTAACAAGCGACCAGCTAGCATTATTATTATAGCGTGCGGACTTCTTTCCTACCTGGGTGGCAAACAGACTATATATTAAATGTCAACTATTAAACGATATTGAGTTGTTATGATAATGTAATAACATAGACGAGAGTGTTACAGTCATCTGTTGTAAGTTATATTGAAATATGTTTACAGTCCGGACAAGCTATTTTATGGTTTAATTTGAACATAATAAACAACCTGCACAGACGTGTTAATCAAATTTCAGTGGTAAATACAGTAATTAAAATCGAAATAGACGATTTTATGTTCGGGGTACTCTATTTATATGCATAGTCTAGGCCTCCAGCATATGCACTGACATGTATATTAATACAGTTTATTTATATAATTAAGTATTATTAATTTGTTCTATGTATATTCATCAACTGTACAAAATAAAATGTATATTGAATTTACCACAAAAATGTCTCGATAGTGTTAGCATTAACCCATTTATGCCTAGCGTCTAGAAAAAAGGCCTTGGCAAACAGCGTAGACCCAGATAAGACGCCGCATGATGCAGCGTCTCATCAGGGTCTGCGCTGTTTGCTTAAAGTAATTTCTTTAAGAAAAAATCTAAATATAGAAATAAATATACTAGACATCCCTAATTTTGGAAATAAATTGATCCAATTGAGTCAAGCTATTTCAACGACTTTACTGCGATAATGGATATGTTTGATTAAGCTGTGCAAAAAATAATTAATATTGAGATGGAGTTGGCAACATTTGATTTTAAAGCCGGAAATTGGGATCGGGAAATTGTTTTCCAAGCATGATAAATACGCGCATTAAGCATTGAAATGTATCGTTTAGTAACGTTATAGGATTGTGTTTGTGGTTTTCCAGAATAAACGAGATACCGATCGTGTCTTGTCGTTCTTTTCGAAATAATTTAAATTTTCTTATTTCGTGACTATTTTCGGTACCGGAAGCGAACAACTAATACATGCAGCCACATATTCAATGGTACGGCCGTATGTCAATTGAGAACGTCTTTTGGATTGACTTGCAATACGGTAACTATCCAATGATATATGTGATGAAATTTAATTCTGAATGTTCAAGCACAAACATTTGAAATAAACTGGACCAGTTAGGAGAGAAATAACATGAGCAAATGAGTATATTTAAAATATATAATAAGGATTTTAATAAATGCACACATAGTTCCACAAACAGTCTTTAAGCACATATCTAACAATCAAACAATGCGAATACGGTAAAAGGACACTGCTTTAATTTGTTTTAAAATATACATACATAATTATCTTTGTTTTAAACAAAATATAAAAACATGTAATTACATAGTGGATATTTGTTCATGTCAGTGTAAGATCGTTTGTTATTTCACTCGTGATCATAGAAAAATAATAGTTTCACTCGTGGCTGCGCCACTCGTGAACAAATATTTTAACAAATAACAAATATTCTGTTTCTTTTATGCCCTTTTTTCAAGAAAATAATTAACAGCTGTTTCCCGTTCGCTGATAAGTTACCCTTTCTCCCGTGGCGTACCTCAATACATTGCAATGATCTTTTACAATGTAAAAAAACGGTAAAAAAAGCATAAAATTAAAAAAAAAATGTTGGATTCGAAGGAATATCGATTTTATTTCACTCGTGATCATGGAAAAAAATATAAACAAGGATATAAACAAGGGAAGTACATCCTGATCTGATAATCTAAAAATAGAAAAAGGAGTTTGTTTATTTTCACTGCTGTTATTTCACTGCAGAAATGTCATATTTTTCACATTAGGTATAAAAGAAAATATTGTATTGTATTAATAACAGCAAGTTATAACAATATTAATACAATAGCCAACATATTAATACATTTACTTAATATAATTTCAACTTTGAAGTTGTTCTGTTACTTCAGGTTTTTACGGCAAAACGTATTTGACCATTTACATACAAGTAAATAAAATATAGTCAAAGTGCATCAGTACAATACAAATGCAATCATGTAAATAGGCATAAACTACAACTTGTCCGTGATTTAACCTTGAAATATTAAAAAAAATAATAATACTATACAAAATAATGCAAAAATACGTTCACATATATAACTTCATGTATCTACTATTTACATAAATATTATTTACAATTTGTATACTATGCATATGACAGTATTTTATACTTTAAACCACACGTTCACCGTACATTTTTACAAAAGCGAAATTTTAGACTTGCTTAGTTGTACTGTAGACGTACTAAGTTTTTACCAAATTTTCATAACTCCCTAGTCGAAACGAAATAGTAGAAAGTTAATATGAGTACATTTTACATTCTGTTCTGTTCTTTAACTCAAGAAAATTGTGTTTGATGAGAAGGATGTCACATTCTCGGAAGAATGTGAGTCTGCTCTCAGTCTTTGAGACGATGCGACGGCATTCAGAACGACCATTTTAAACAACTTTTATATATGTCTATACTTTACTTTAAACATATTTTATTTCCAAAGATGACATTGTACAAATATATACATTGGTCCGTAACAAACATTATGGAAAAAGGGTTAGACTTGAAGTTCTTCAACGTTGTCGGGGGTCCTTCCCTTGCGTTAGTTTTTACATGTTGTAATGGTGACAGACTTAAATAAAATATTAATGATGTCATTTACACAGTATACAATTTTACAATTAACATAGTATACAATTGAGGACATAAATCGCAGTAATTATATTTATAAAAATAATAGAAATAATAGAGAAAAAATAATGATTACAATACAATATACAGATATCTTGAACAATATATGTCTATAAACATTGAACACAATTGGCTTCATATTGATCACAGCTGTGGACAGAACATATTACTCTATTAATATGGAATACTGGTGAGAGGAGAAATAGTAAATATTTTTACTGGCCTTAAATAGATTCACCGGCCCTTTTGTGTAAACTTATTTGGACCATAAAGAAATATGTCGATCGGCAAAATTTAATTCATTAAACATTAAACGTGAGTGAAATGCGTATTTTCAAAACGCCATTCAATTATTGAGATTCGTTCTTCCTAAAATTAACGAGATTCGCCTTATACTATGGACGGGAAATGCCCAGCCAGTGACTCAACGAAAAAAAGGAATGCATGACATGAATATTATACCTTTGCTCACTCTTATTAATAAGCTTATTGTGAGCGAAACAAACTCAATTAAACATGCGGATTTTTGATGCTATCTTATACAGCTAGCTATGCCATATGAACTATGAACTGCCCTTCTTAATGCCCTATTAAGTAAAATTATGAATTAAATTCAAATGTAAATTATTGTTTACATGATAATTCGGTTTAAGCGATAAATACATTAACTAGAAAGTATAAATGAGTTGACGTGTATCAGAACCTATTTTTAACTAATTAGTTTTGTGTAAGAAAAACAATGATCATGATGCCTTTGCCAAACGATCGATTGTGCACTTAAATGACGAAATCTGATCTTTTCTTTCAATAACATCACTTCCTGTAATGTGTGATTTTTCTGGCAATACATCTACCCATTTATTTGTGAAAATACGATATGATACACCCTTTTCGAAACACTTCTGGCAAGCTCTCTGCGTCTTGAGTGTCATACGCTGACCTGCATACCTTTTGGGGCTGGTCACTGTGACATGCAGCCAGACTCTGTCGCGATTCCTCTGTTCAATATCCTCGAGACGGACGTTTATTTCTAGAAACAAACAGCTACATTGAATACATATTTTATGTGTTTTCAAAATTACAACCTTATTTAATATGTTCTTAAATTTTACAATCGATTAAGTGTTCAATCATGGCGGAATATAAAACTCGCTCTCTGAATGATCACTTTCTAACGTTTTGCTGCCGTTTTACACGTTACAACCGTATGCAACATTTTATAACGGTTCTCTTCTGTAGTAAAGATAACTTATATAAAGAATCTGGCCTTGAACCCTTAGCCTCGAGGAGAAAGAGGAAAAAGCTAGTAACATTTTTATAAAATTAACTCTCAATTAACACCCTCTTATATATCAAATCTACTTCCACAAAATGTCGGTACTATATCAAATTACAATCTAAAAAATGAAGAGAATTACTCTTTGCCAAAATCTCGATTAACTTCATACAGTGAATCGTAATTTCCATCTACAATAAAATTGTGGAATGACTTTAATATAGACACAAGAAAAAACCTACAATATCTTCTTTCAGATCAGCGATAACCACACAGTCATCTGTGTGCCCAAAATACTATAATATAGGCAAAATAAAAGTAGAAATTGCTCACACCAGACTTAGAATTATGTGTAGAAGTTAAAACTACGATTTTTATAGATAAAATCTAATCGTTGATCCAGCTTGTTCTTGCGGAGCTCCCTGTGAAAATGCGTGGCACTACTTTTGTGAATGTTTAATATTTGCACACATAAGAGGATTAACTATAAGAACATTGAACCATATCCTTAATCTTAAATTGTTGCTATGTGGTGAACCCAACTTGTCTCTGGATTCTAATAAAAAATGGTGTTCAGAACGGTACAGGCATTCATAGCAGGCTCAAACAAGGTTTTAAATTGTATATGCAGTTGTCAAAAACATACATACAATAGAAGATAACTATTCTCAATAACTTTACAATCGGTTACCTACTTTCATGTTTATTGATCTTTGTATATGTTATACTAACTGATTAGGTTGTTGAACAATTGATAATGTATTGTAGTAATTTATGTTGTATAAGTATCTTGAAGAGGATCCAGATAATGTTGCAAAAACTTGTAATCCGATCCCATGCATATTTGATACAATAAATGCGTTTAAACGAAAAGGTTTAAACTAGATTATATGCGATTGTATTTATCCTTGTTAAATCGGCACTAATAACACAAACCAATAGTTAAACATCCTGTGTAAAATATTGCACTATAGCAACATTAATTTTATTAAAACATGTATGGACTTATGCTGACCATTCCATTGTTCTCTTTATTATATAACGCTTCAAATAATGTTAAATAAAAATCTATCAAATAAATCTAAAACTATTGATTACGTAACCAATAGAGTTGTTTGAAGTATTAAGTTATGTTAATTTGTCGGTTATTGATTTATCTTACAAACTTATTACATTTTAGGGGAACATAGCTCTACCTAACAAGTCAGTTAGTATTTGCNCCCTTGCCCCCCCCCCCAAAAAAAAACAACAACAAAAAAACGACTATCTTTGTCGGTAATTCAGATCAGAAACTGCCCCTAATTTAGATCAACAACATCTCCAATATATTGGTTAATTGGTGTATGTATATACCCAACCTTTCCTTCATTGTGTAAGTCTACGCGAATGTTTGTGTCACCGACAAAGACGTCAATGATGACAAAACAACTCTAGGTACAGCATATATTTTAAAAAATATTTAAAGCGATATAATTTGATGACTAACTGTTTCTCCTCTTGCACTCCGCAGGTCCGGTGTAGTTTCCAGAAATGCACGGAGGGCATTTGGCAGGTCCTTCTCGGGGTTGCGGAGTTGCATTTTGCGTTTGAAGTTCGTCAATTTTAATCACTTCTATAATATTTGCAATAATTGCATCGTCGACCTCAATGTCGTCGCACTTCTACAATATATAAATGCCCTTTCTTAAGCGGTATATCGTTTAGTATAGCTTATATATTGCTTTATTGTTTGTTCAAGAAAACTCATATGCGTACCAAAGTAAAGGATTTGAAAGGATTTTAACAACAAACATCAAATACATAATGTAATATATGAACATGTACGATTTCGTAGAACTATGAAAGTATCTATGCATATTATACAACGTTGTTCGCTCGCTTGCACAGACAGTTGACTGATTACGAGCATAGCTTATAAATATCAACAATATGTACGACAGATTTGGCTACAAAGTAATATTGTAGAACAAAATGTTCAGACTACTTACATGTGTTTTGGAATTGTAGGTTCTGAGAGTTCTCTGCCCTTTGTTGAAGCAGACTGTGTCATCGTCTACGTCGTCTTTCAGAACTAACATCTTCCTGCTACTGGTTTGATTCGCGCAAAGGTACTTCCTTTTGTCCACTACTTCATCGCCACAGCAGGTTTGTATTGTAGTTAAGTAAAAATCTGAAAAGAGTATTGTAACGTTATTGTTTTATTCGTTGCCATGATCACGTTCATTTATTAACGAAACAGCTTTTTCCTAGAGGGTTAGGGTTCTGATTCTTAAGACAGTCAATATTTCAAACATCAGATCTTAGGAACAACTCATGGTCTTTTGGATTAGACTAACCTTTGTTGTTACAACATCCTATGGGTTGCACGTCGGTTTTCTGCAGCTGGCCATTACAGCAAATGCCTTTCGAGGTGTTGTATATTTGAATCCCACAGCACATCATCATGTAGTCCGCATCTGGGTCTATGTGTGGTGTTTGATGGAGGACTCCCCCACAACATTCATATCGGTGTGTTGAACTTTCCTTTAGATAAGGAACTGATAAAAAAGATCTTTCTTATTAATATGTTTTCTGCGCTTTCTTTTAACGGATTATATAAAAAATGGAATAAGTTAAAAATAATAATACAATTACTGTTCATCGTTACCTTGGCCACAATACAAGACTTCCGATGGCACCACTGATGGGCGATTTGTTGTTGTTTTTGCAGTTGAGGTATCCACGTCTGAAATTAGTACAGTCGTTGTATAAATATGTGGACACTTTCGATATAGTCCTTTATCCTAGCATTATGTATTCTGTGAGAGTTTCTAACCATACAAATAAAAACATAACTCGAGTATAAGTATGCATGTTGTTTACCCTACTACTGAGTATTTTTATATAACGTAAAATGCTTATACAAGTAAGTTCACAGTTTGTACAACCGTTTCAGACAAGACTGAATTATTACACACCTGAACCTGTATATTAAAACAAAATTGCTTCAAATAGTTTCGCCTACTGCATTTGTACAATAAAATTACAGACAAAGTGACAATCATCTTCAACACGAGCCTGAATCTTAAGAATAAAATGTGTTTTTTTTTTGTGTTTAGTTTAGTCATAAGTGCGTCATATTTCTGTCCTTCTTTAATCAGAGGTAGGAGGTGAACGGACATAGCAAGGTTTTCATGACCTATCCCCACATATTGTATATGCCGAGCCGGACTCGAACCCGTAATCCTCGGATTTCAACCAGCTGAATAACCTGGCTATCTGATAAAATATTATAAGTAGTACATACTCAAATGCTTTCGTTATATATCGTCACCAAGATTGAACTAAATCGATCAACAAACGAAAACTTTATTTAAACTTTAAAATGCATACATATTGGACTTTATACCACGATTGTATCACTTCATTTGTCTATAGCCAAACAAAAAGCCTTACTTACTACCTATAGGTGAAGACTTTTGCACAGCCGATCCATTCACACATTGCAAAGGGATGTCTCCTGTTCGAGCAAATTTTCCAGCGCAGCAAAGGCCTTGCCCCTGGTTGTAAACCTTGTCGCCACAACAGACTATAAAACAAAAGCATTTACAATATATTTGGTAAAGAAGATCTTCGTGATCCTGTTATGGAACATTGTTATAAAACAAAGTACATTTATATCGTTCATCCAACATAAGGAGAAATAATGAAATTTATTCCAATGTCACTGTTTAGATCTGTTAATATTTTAATATTCACAAATAAAATGTTTGGACAAACACTGCAAAAACCAAACATATTATAATACACAATAAAAGATATTACAAAATCATCTTGTACTAAATCTATTCCATTAACTAATGCAGAAAAAAATGAATACCTAGATTCTGGTTTTCGTTGTCGTGCATAACGTTGCCACAGCATAAATGTGTATGGCTTTGCTTATAAATGGTGCCATTACAGCATTGTTGCGAATGACTTGCATACACTGTGCCTGCAATGATACGGGTACACTACACGGTTATAGATGACTTCATATTGATTAAATTGAATTTAATGTGTCGGAATGACTGTGACCATGCCATCGCCATTTAAGCTTAATTATAGAACCATTGCATATCTATCGGGTGGATATTTCGCAGAAAAATAACCTGGCGAAATATGCAATTTTAAGATTATGCTTTTTACATCTTTGATAACGCATAACTTATAAAACACACGTAAGGAATAAGTTTATCTTTTCCACAAATATGAGTAAATATGATTGTTTGTTTATTTGTGGATTTACATAAGAAACCAGAGAAAATGTAATGGTGGCATTGTTTAAAGTAAATGAACAAATTATTTCAACTTTCGATGCCGTACTCAGTATTCATGTAAATAAACTGTAACTTTATTTCTGCAAACATTTGGAACCATGCTTGTAGCATACGTTAATTGCATGTGTCAATAAACTTAGCAAACAACTGACCGATACAGCATCTCATCTCTTGTCCATTCTGTGCTCTTTGGTAAATTCCGTTACAACAGAGCTGGTTGTCCGGGTTATACGGTTCAAGTTTTCCGTTACCAAGGCACATCAGACAATCTGAAAATATAATTGAATGTGACCATCTCGTACATAAAACAGTGGGACGATATAATTGACAAAAAATAATGACAATAAGTAGTATTTTTAAGTAACTTGTAGGGAGTAACTTAAAATGCAGAACACCTATAGCGTTGTTTCTCTTTATAATACACATGTGATTTATGTATTTATAATGCAAAAATCCTTTAATATTTGTTTACAAGCATAGTTTAGCGTAACCTTAAAAAAATGCTAACATCTCAAGAAGGCGTGTATTACAATATTCTACCACAGTCGCACACGCATGCACATAGAATAGAATGTAGAATGAGAAGGGAGCTTACCGTGGGTTATTACCCCGATATACCAACGGTTGTTTCCCTACTCGACAAAAAACAGTGCCGTACAGAAAAACATTTCGTCGCTTGATTTCTATAGTGCTCTAATTACCATTTTTATTTTCTGGAGAAAACGCATGTAAAGGTTTTACAACGCGTGAATTCTACTTTGCTCTAAGTCCGGAGATGCTGCAGTACAGCACCGGAGATGGAGCAGTACAGCAATCACCCGTTTGTAAAAATGTGGCAGATAGAGCAAAATGGAATCGAAACACTTCTTCTGTGACGACTGAATCTTGAATCCGATTACGTCATATTAAAGATCTCGTTCTCACGAACACAGCGATATAAAAAAAACTCATTAAAAAAAATGGAGATAGAGCACTATAGCAATAAAGCGACGAGTTGTTCGAAGACGAATTGTCGAAGAGTCGAAATAATCGACGGGTAACCGTTGGTTATTGCGGTAATAAAAACCGGTATGTCGTTCCGATGCTTGTTATCAAACCACTCGGGCTACGCCCTCGTGGTTTAATTCCTACGCATCGGAACTCCATACCGTTGGTTATTACCGCAATAACAAACGGTTACCCATCGATTATTTCTTAATTATATACAGGATTGTTTACTGAAGAAACATACCTCCATAGCTCAGCAAAACCATCAGAATTAAGATGTAGTATCTGCAAAACATGAATGGGTAGAATTCATAAAAGGTCCTTTACGATTACGATGTAAAAGCTAAATTATAATAATCGTCGTCGTCGTCGTCGCCGTCATCGTCGTCGTCATCGTCGTCATCGTCATGACATCATCATCATCACCATCACCATCATCATCAGCATCATCATCATCATCATTATCATCATCATCATCATCATCATCATCATCATCATCATCATCACCATCATCATCATCATCATCATCATCATCGTCATATCAAGTTTTAATGCATGGTAAATCGCATATTGAAAAAAATGTGCACGCTTATCTAATATGTTAGACCCTCACATTGGTCAATCACGAAGGACTTTTGCTATAAGATTGTTGTATATTTGGTGGGCCATTAAAGCTGTGTTATATTTGAGCAGCCCAGATGCGTACATTCGACCCGTACAATGGCGTGCATGTATGCACTGTTTGTAGTATTCTTTTAATTGACATTTCCAAATGACATTAATGGTTCGTGTTGATGTTGCGTGGAAACCCAAGCATGCCGTGTCACATTGGCATTTATACATGAAATGCATAGGTTTTATTTATTCGTGCTCTGGTGCGGAAACACAAATGGAATATCCATCGTTCTGTTACATAAGCATTTATGGCGTATTGGATATATGTATCATTATGTTGTACATCACGAGAAAATTATTGAATAACAAAATCAATTATATGTATTTGACAATCAAAACCTGAGTATTTTTGACTGGCTATGGTGACATGATATATGGCTTCTAATAAAACAGTACATGTTTCTACATGTACATGTATATATATATTTCTTTTACGTTTGTCTGTTACTTCTACGCCAAGAATTCATGTGTATCGTGATAAAAACTTAATTTAAGATGTTACTTTCTATGAGTTGTTATTTTGTTTTTATCACACTTATGTATCGATTTAAAATACACGTAATATATAATCACATATAGCTTGCAAGCAAATTTGTCATTAACTGCCCTTATTATACACTGACTGGAATGAAATTCAGTCGATTGGTGTGGCAATCAAGTTTCATAGACTAACTAAACGATAGTGTAATGAATAATAAGGTTTTAATTTAAGATTAGATTTATAAAGTGCGCTATTTTTATTTGAATAGATGTTTAACAACCGCATCATTTATTGTCTAAACAGAAAAGATTAAAGAGACATATTGCCTTTATTTCTCCGAAATTTATAAACTATATTTGTTTTGCTTTCTGCGTAATACCATGACTTATTTTCCTCAGTAGAGTGTGAGCAAATACACATTTTTACGAGCGTTTGCATCCTCATGTTTGATTGCAAAGACTATTTTCCGTGGCTTGAACATTTACTATGTAAGTGCTGCTTATGGCCCTACAAATAGAATAACGACTATGGCCAACTTAGTTTGAGTCGTATAGACCCGAGCAGAGACAAGTTATACAATAACCAATATAATTACACTTGCTCGGTCACACGAAATGAAAACGAAGACGTGTTTTCGTAAACAATGTAAAATGTATGCTCCTTATAATGCAAAACTGTCGATTATATACGATGGAAGAGGGTTCTGAAAGGGATAATTCATGTGCATAATTTGTTGTCTTCTCGTTTTATGACCAGCTCCAAATGGCTGTCTTAATTAACATGTAAGGCATTTTATAATTTCAATATTTTTAAATTCAATTCAGAGTGTTGATAATTATTTGTGACTTGTTACTATATTTTTAACTTTTCTGCTCTTCATCTAAACTTCTGTTTAATTACTGTTTACTATGATGAACAGCGACATCATAACTATATTTCATATTTAGTTGACATTGTAAAAGTTGTCAGTTTTCAGTCTAGTGAGAAATATATAGGGACATTTTGTCCTCGATAACTTTAAATTTGTCATCACTAAACATTAAAGACAGATATGTACTTTAAAAGCAAGTTCTCATTGTTCACAATACATTCACTTGTACATTTATCATAATGTATCGTTACGAACAATAAATAACAATGTCCACAAATAGTGTTACTTGTACGACCCCAACGGGACCCAAAAACGTCGTCAAAAATCGCGTACTAAACGGAAAAGTGTTCATACCTACAGCAAAGTTAACTATAGTGCAGATCCGGACAACTGTACCTAATAAACATTTCATTCATAACGATTTTACGACTACTATTACTTTTCCCACGCCCTCTATAGTATCTCGATATATACTTTTATTCCCCCATATACAAGATACGATGATCAAAACACAATATAACTATATATGAACAATGGTTTAGGTAAATACAAACATAAACGATATATATATGGATGAAAACATCAACATCATTTAAAAAAAAGAGAGAAACTTTATAAACATTATAATTATATATTTCTCGAGATAATCTTAGTTTTGTATTATTCCGTATAAGACATTTGGAACGATTTAAATTAAAACTAGAAATGGCGCGGCAGAGGCCGACGCGTATCCCCACACTGTATGTTTGACCTAGGTGTGCCACAGGGTTGGTAATGGGGCCATACATAGTCGAGATTGACCGTATTGTCATAAGAGAAGTTCAGTATCAATTAGAAGTGAATTGGTGTAGAAATGAAGAAGTTATAGTAAAGGCAATTTTGGGTGGGTGTGACCTATGTGGGCAGGGCGCCCCAGGGTTGGTAATGGGGCCATGCATAGTTGAGATTGACCCTAATGTCATAAGAGAAGTTCAGTATCAATTTGAAGTGAATCCGTGTAGAAATGAAAAAATTATAGTAAATGGAAATTTTTGGTGGGTGTGGCCTATGTAGGCGGGGCGCCCCAGGGTTGGGATTGGGGCCATGCATAGTTGAGATTGACCCTAATGTCATAAGAGAAGTTCAGTATCAATTTGAAGTGAATCCGTGTAGAAATGAAAAAATTATAGTAAATGGAAATTTTTGGTGGG